>PVKP010006257.1:0-84244 GCA_004027715.1 Plecturocebus donacophilus
GGTTACCCACAAAGGGAAGCCCATCAGACTCACAGCAGATCTCTCAGCGGAGACCCTGCAGGCCAGAAGAGAGTGGGCGCCAACAATATATCTGTATTGTGAATATACACTCCTATTTTATTTTCAGACAGGATCTCACTTTGTCGCCCAGGCTGGAGTGCAGTGGTTCGCTCATGGCTCACTGCTTATCTCCCAGATTCAAGAGATCCTCCCACCTCAGCTGTCCCCACCTCTCATCCCTGCACCCCCACACAGCTGAGAGTACATGTGAGCGCCATCATGCTCAGCTTTTTGTAGCTTTTTTTGTAAAGATGGGGTTTTGCCAAGTTGTCCAGACTGGTCTCAAACCCCTGGGCTCATGTAGTCTGCCTGCCTCGGCTTACCAAAGTGCTAGGATTACAGGCATGAGCCACTGCATCCGGCCCTATTGTTTTTAAAAGAGCCGAAGTTTTAAATTTTGATGAAGTCTGATTTATATTTGTGCTTTTTGTGCTATGCATTTTTGGAATGTCGTGTTTTATCTATATCTTCATGAGAATACCATGTAGTCTTCATTGCTGTTGCTGTATAGTCAGCTTTAAAATTAGGTAGTATAAGCTCTTCAGCTTTGTTCTTTGAAAAAATTTGCTTTGGTTATTCTAGGTCCTTTGCATTTCCCCATAAAATTTTGATTAGTTTGTCAATATCCACACAAATGTCTATCCATTTAAAGATTAATATCGGGAGGACTGCCATCTTAACAATACTGAGTTTTCCCATGCTTGACCAAAGTATATTTCTCCATTTCTTTTGTTATTTATTCATTACATGTTCTTTAACTTCTTCTAACAATGTTTTATAGTTTTCACTGTTCAGGTCTTTGATGTTTCATTAAATTTATCTAACTATTTCACATTTTTTGTATCACAGTAAATGGAATTCTATTTCTAATTTCACTTCCTAATTGGTCACTGTTAGTTCATGCTGCATCATTTTATAACCTTCCCCCCGCCTCCCCCCCGCCCCATTTCACAGACCCTCATCAGAGTGAAACATTCTCTGGGGGCTTGGGCTGTGAGAAACATCCTACCTAACCATCTGACTGCAGGAACATCCTTATTGCATCCTGCTGGGCAAAAGGCCCAACCACCTGACCACAGGAACATCTTTATCACATCGTGCCGGGCAACAAGCCATACCACCCAGACCTATAATTCCCCCAGCCTGAAAGCAGCAGTGGGCTCCGGCACTAAGCTGGTCCTCTCTGCAGATTTTTGCTGGCAATAAACCTGTTTCTGTTGAGCCACCAACTCTCTCTTTAACCCCACCTTTCTTTCAAAACCTTTTTTTGTATCATTATAAATAGAACTGTATTTCTAATTTCATTTCCTAATTGGTCACTGCTAGTATACAGAAATAAAGGCTGGGTGCGGTGGCTTACGCCTGTAATCATAGCACTTTGGGAGGCCGGGGCAGGGGGATCAACTGAGGTCAGGAGTTCGAGACCAGCCTGCCCAGCATGGTGAAACCCCATCTGTACTAAAAATACAAAAAATTAGCTGGGCATGGTGGTGAGCAGCTGTAATTCCAGCTACCCAGGAGGCTGAGGCAGAAGTAATCGCTTGAACTGGGAGGGAGAGGTTGCAGTGAGCTGAGATCATTCCACTGCACTGCAGCCTGGGCAACAGGAGCGAAACTCCATCTCATGAATAAATAAATAAATAGATTTTTGTAAGCTTGTAGCCTGTGACCTTGCCAGTTCTCTTATTAAGGTTCTAGTAGCTTATTTACATGGATGAACCCTCACACCGCTTTTCTGGAGTCAGGGTCTCACCCTGTTGCCCCAGTTGCAGTGAAGTGCTGTGATCATAACTCACTGCACCTCAGATTCCGGGTCTCAAGTGACCCTTCTGCCTCAGGGCCTTTTGAATAGTTAGGACTATAGGTGTGCACCAGCACCTCTGTCTAATTTTTACATTTTCCGTAGCGACAGGGTCTTGCTACGTTGCCCAGGCTGGTCCTGAACTCCTAGCCTTGATCAATCCTACTCCCTCAGCCGCCCTAGTCATTAGGATGAGCATGAGCCAACACACCTGGCTGGCCTTGGTATCAGCTTTTGAAAGAAATATTTAGAAAAAAATATTCCATCACTGATGAGACTGTTTTCCTAATTCTAAAAGTAATATATATTCCTTGAGGAGACTTTGGAAAGAATTGAAAAGTATAAAAATAGAAAAGCAAATACCAATTTTCCCAATATACAGGTTAACTACTATTAATATTTTGATAAATTTCCTTAATTTTGGGCAACACTCATTTTTTACATTTATTTTGACATATTTGAGCTTATTTCATATTAACAATTATTTATCATGCTTTTTTTGTAATACATGACAGTATTATTTTTCCTGTTACAAAACTTTTTGTGTACATCTTAATGCCTGCATAATATTCCACTACATGAATATGCCATAAATATGCTAGTGTACATTTTTTCATTTTCAAATTACGCAGTCATAAATAATATTTCAGTGATCATCCTCAGACATACTTCTGTCTTCATTACAAGTTAGATCCTACGGTGTTAACAGTAGTAATATTATTAATGGCACCTACTATGTGCCAGGCACTCTTAGGTGATTCACATACATCATCCCAATCCACATGACAACTCTTTGAGGTAGATACTAGTCGTATCCTCATTATACAGTTGAGGAAATTGAGCCACGGGTTATTAGAAATGTTGAGAGCCCCAGTTAAGTGACTATTTTACTCCCTTAATGAAAACCATTTCTGTGGCATGTTATATGTGTGCAGGGTGTATACATAGTGATTAGAGCAGCAGGAAACAAGGAACACAGGACCTAGTCTGGGTCTGACTTCACTGAAAATTTGAGACCTGGGCCAACCCCCTTTATCTCAAAGATACGGTGACAAGTATGAGCTAGAGGCTATGTTCCTTGCGGTTCTCAAGTCTCCCGATTCTAACTATCGTTTCCAGATTTTTCCTGGGAGAGAGATCAACATCTCTGGTTGGCCTCAGCAAGACTTCATCTATCATTCAACAATCAATCACTGAGCATCTAATATTTACACTAGAAAATGGAGAATCATGGTCAGTCCCTATATACAACAGATTAATTTACAGACTGAAACAGAAAATTAAAACAGATCCTCTGAATCTTTTGTGGGTTATTAACTTACCAGAGAATCTGAAGACTGGGATCCTCTTCCTAGAATGGAAAACCTTTGTACAAACAGAATAAATGTGTATACAACATCACAAATTGTTTACTGATCCTCAGAAATGAAACCTATATCCACTATCTGTCAGTGATTTTCCCAGGTTGTTAAGTTCTGAATTTGGCAAAAGGGGAAAAACCATGTACGACTGTAAGGGAAGTGAGAACTCAGTAAGTTCTTATAAGCACACAAGCAGATTTAAATTAAGTAACAGACATTCGAGTGAGGCAATAATAATCACAGCCAGTAACTACAGAGAACATAATATATATCAGGCACTATTCTAAGCTGTTTCTGTTTACTCATTTAATACTCACCGTAGTCCTACCAGGTAAGTACTATTATTATGACTAATATACAGAGGAGGATATCAGTAAGTTTGGCACAGAGAAGCTAAGCAGCATGTTCAAGATCACCCAGCTAGAGGGGTTTCAACCTGGGTAGTCTAGCTCAAGTCTATGCTCTTAAACACTAATCTTTCTTTATAAAGATAAAAGACTACCTTGAGATGGAGGGTATCTTTGGGCAGTGCTCTATTTATCACATGAGGACACTTGGTCTAAATATTGTTTAAATACTTGTTCCCACTAAAATGTGGACCCTCCCTGATATGTCCAAACGTCCAGTGTTCCCCTAGGTCCTAACATCCAGAGAATCACTGTGTTTTCAAATTCTCAGGAGCTTTTGCAATGCTGGAAAGAGTGGAACTCTGTGACCCAAAACAACTTAGAATAGGAAGGTTCATTAATAGGTGGTACTCAAAGCTTCTTTGATGGTAGAATAGAGAAAGTAGATATCCTCTTAAAATATTTAGAAGTTTCTTAAAATAATCATTACAGCAACATTAAACAGACTATAAAACTCAGTCAAAATCCCATTATCTAACAAATCAATTCTGTTCAATTATCTATATACTTTCAATTCTTGCCCACATGCAAATATATTTTTAAATGGGTTGGTACTGGTAGCGTAGAGCATTGTTTTTAATTGCACTACAGTATAAGCATTTTTCTTGCTGTTAACCAAAATATGGTTTCTACCAGACACATTAAACATACCAAACACTACTAAATGTCCCAGAAGAGAGGCACAGTCAAGTAGACAATGACATACTGACTGGAATATTATTTTACATCTTTTGTTGCATTATCATTTTTAAATTCTCAGCAACAACTCTCCCTACAGTAGCATACTCATTTCTTTTCAAATGAAGGGGTTCTTGCTCAACAACTCACCTATTTAATAATTCCATCTCAGATTCTAGTATTTAAGACTTAGTCATGAATGCTCCCAGGCCAATTACTTCTGTAGGAATTCATGAAAAGAAGAAAATCTGATGGATCTGTGTTATGAAATAAAATTTGTGGTTTCTTTCCCTTCCAGGACCAATTCGCTAATGTGCAATAGGACAGTAACAAGATTGAAAGCATTTCCACATATATTCGATTTGTACAGCTTATCTCCAGGAGTTCTCCAATGCAAAATAAAGTTATTGCTCTTTGTGAAAAATTCCCATATTTATTAGTAAGCATTTTCTCTAATATGATTTGCCTGGTATCTAATAAGGTTAGAGGTATTAACAAGTGCTGTCCCACACTGATTACACGTTAAGAACTGCTCTCCAGTGTGAGCTATTTGATGAACTACAAATGGAGAGTTCTGGCTGAAGATAATGCCACACTGATTACATTTATAGGTCTCTTCTCCAATATGAATTCTCTGATGCTTCATGAGATCATTCTTCCGGATGAAGGCTTTCCCACATTGACAACATTCATATGGTTTCTCTCCAGTGTGTATCCTCTGATGCACAATGAGGGCAGAACTCTGACTGAAAGATTTTCCACAGTCATGACACTCATATGGTTTCTCTCCAGTGTGGGTTCTTTGATGTGAATAAAGGTGAGAGCTTCGACTAAAGCATTTTCCACAATCCTTACACTCAAAAGGTTTTAGTCCAGTGTGGATTCTATGATGCACAACAAGGTGAGACCTCTGGCTGTAAGACTTTCCACATTCATTACATTCATAGGGCCTCACTCTAACATGCGTTCTCTGGTGCAGAATGAGATGTGTGCTCTGTCTAAAAGATTTCCCACATTCAGGACATTCATAGGGTTTCTCTCCAGTATGTGTCCTCTGGTGTCTAATAAGCCTAGAGCTATGAACAAAAGATTTCCCACACTGATTACATGTGTACAGTTTGTCTCCTGTATGAGTCCTCTGATGGGTAACAAGGTGAGAGAACCAGCTGAAGGATTTTCCACATTCTTTACATTCATAGGGTTCCTCACCAGTATGGGTCTTTTGATGTCCAATGAGGTGAGAACTCCGGCTGAAAGATTTTCCACATTCTTTACATTCATAGGGTTTTTCTCCAGTATGAATAAGCTGGTGCCTAGTAAGATTAGAGCGCCAGCTAAAGAATTTTCCGCATTCCTTGCATTCATAGGGTTTCTCTCTATGTATGCCCTTTGACATACCCAGAGATGTACCATAAGTAAGAGAGTTATCACTATCAGGGCATTTGCAGGATTTATCATCTGTGTGAGTTCTTGCAAATTGAAGGTGAATGTTTTGACAGAAGGTTTGACCACATTCATTACTGTTACTTGCACAGATTTCCTGACGACCATTAAGAACTAAATCATGTTTTAAACTTTTAGTATGTGAGTCACGTTTATGGAAATATTCTCTCAGTACTAGCTGAGCAGGAAGAAGACAGTTTTCCCCATATTTACCACTTTCAGAGACCCTCTCCTGAGTAAATACTTTCTTTTGGGTGAATGCCACTTGCCTCGAATGTCTCTCCTGGTTTTCCTGATACTTGTCTAACTGGTCTGTACATTTCCAGACTTCTTCTAACGACCAATACCAGAGATCATTTCTTGCCATTCCTTCCATTTTAATGTCACAAGATTGCTTATCTTTAAAAATGCTCCTACTGGAAACTGATGATTTAATTTCAAATGCAGTCTCTGAATCTGAAAGAAATGAAAAATCTTTGTGTAACTAAAGAGAGTATTAAGGTGAGAATGGCAGGATGTACGTGGAGACAAAATATGTGAGATGTACAGAGGTGCTTTCAAATATGGCTTTATAACTTTGATAGAGAATGAGAAAAAAGAAGGGAGCCATAAACAGTAAATGCACTGGGGTGTACAGCACTAAATGGAGTAAAAAGTAAGAGAAGCCACAAGACAGAGCATGACATATGGGATCAGGATATTCAACGGTGAGGGTAGAAATAAGGGAAATTTCTAGAAAAAGGACTGCACTCCCATTTTATAAGCCAGATATTAACAATATAAGTTCCTCAGCTGTCTACCTGTCAGTACTTTCCCCTGACACACTCTTCACATTATTATCAATTTAGTATTCTTTTTTTCTGAGATGGAGCATCACTCTGTCACCAGGCTGGAGTGCAGTGGCGTGGTCTCAGCCACCTCCCTCTCCTGGTTCGAGCGATTCTCCCGCCTCGCATCAAAAGCAGCTGGGACTGCAGGCACCTGCCACCGTGCCAGCTAATTTTTACGTTTTTAGTAGAGGCGGGGGTTTCACCATATTGGTCAGGCTGATCTCAAACTCCTGACTTCAGGGCAATCCACCCGCTTCAGCCTCTTTTTTTTTTTTTTTTTTTTTTGAGACAGTTTCGCTCTTGTTGTCCAGGCTAGACTGCAATGGCACAATCTTGGCTCACTGCAACCTTCGCCGCCCGGGTTCGAGTGATTCTCCTGCCTCAACTTCCCAAGTAGCTGGGATTGCAGGTGCCCACAACCACATCTGGCTAATTTTTTAAATTTTTAGTAGAGAGAGGTTTCACCATGTTGGCCAGGCTGGTCTCGAACTCCTGACCTCAGGTGATCCACCTTCCGTGGCCTCCCAAATGGCTGGGATTATAGGCATGAGCCACTGCACCCGGCCCAATTTAGTATTCTTAAACCATGAATGCAGCCATATGTCAGGCAATGCTTTTTATCTGTATCACAGAAGCACTACAGAGTAACACCCAGATGACTGACACAACAGACCTTTAAAAGCAGCTGCATGACAAGGTGGAACAGTAACTGCACAAAAGTTACCAAGATACAAGTTCTAATCTAAGTTCTATACTACTACTAGTGGTGAATTTAGACAAGTTGCTAAACATTTAAGAACTCATTTTGCTTATCTGTAGTCCAAAGATAAAAGTATTTGTCATTTAAGATTATTGTTATAAAGTATGAACATATTACAGTCTCTGGCACATTTATGGTCAAAGCAGCAAGATTTACAATAATCATTATCATTCCTCTTATTTTCTACTTTGATTTCTTTGTTCGGAAACATAAGAACTTAACAATTGATAGGACCACTACCACAAGATGTTAACTTAGAATCTGAAGCCTTACCTATACTCTCTCGGAATTTCTGCCCATCTGCTACCTGTGTATATTACTGCAAATTATTTCCCTTGCATAAGAGCTACATCTGCCTCTCAACATGTTTCAGGTAAAATGTATAATCCCAAACCTAAAAAATACACTGATAATATCACTTCATCTTACATAAGTGGGGTGATATTCCACTCTTACCTGGTATTACAGGTTAAACTGTAACCCCCCCAAACAACGTATGTTGAAGTTTTAATCCTCAGTATCTCAGAATATGATCATATTTAGAAATAGAGTATTTCTAGATGTGATTAGTTATGATCAGGTAGTACCAGAATAGGATGAGCACCTAGTCCAATATAATGGGGGTCCTCATTAAAAGAGACACAGGCAGGGTAAGGTGGCTCATGCCTGTAATCCCAGCACTTTGGGAAGCTGAGATGGCCAGATCACAAGGTCAGGAGTTCGAGACCAGCCTGACCAATATGGTGAAACCTCATCTCTACTAACAAAAATTAGCCATCATGGTGGCATGTGCCTGTAATCCCAGCTATTTGGGAGGCTGAGGCAGAAGAATCCCTTGAACCCAGGAGGCAGAGGTTACGGTGAGCCGAGATCACGCCACTGAACTCCAGCCTGGTCGACAGAGCAAGATTCTGTCTCAAAAAAAAAAAAAAAAAAAAAAAGAGAGACACAGGGGAAGAGACAATGTGAAGATGGAGACCAAGACTGGAATGATATATCCACAGGCCAAGGTACAGCTGTGGCTAGCAGATCCTGGAAAAGATAAGGAAAGACCCTCTCCTAAAAGCATAACAGCCCCACTGACAACTTCATTTTAGATTTACAGCCTCCAGCTACGACATGATACATTTCGGTTGTTTTGAGCCACCTAACTTCTGGTTCTGTTATGGCAGCCCTAGGAAACGAATACACCTGGTAAATGATCCTTGTGCCAGGCCTGGTCCCTGCCTGACTTCCTCATACAATCCCGCCCCCACTAGTCCTCACCGTAACCACTTTGTCAGTTCCTAGTTTCTTCCCCATCCTGATGATTTTTAACAGGAAATACACCAACCCAGAGCATCAGAAAATCTTTCCTGGCTTTCCCCAACCCAGAGCATCAGAAAATCTTACGGAGAAGTTTTTCAAACTATAAATGCCAACTGGAAGATTCTATGAAGAACATGTATTGTAAGGGGGGTGTTGAGCACTAATGCAGGACAATTCTGAATGGACAGTTTGATCATAAGAATGAGGTGCTTTCTTTTATTAATATCCTAAAATCTTCCACATGTTATGTAACATACAAGTAAACAATTGTCGAAGTCCATTGGACCCATTAATCAACAATCATCTGATTTTTAAAAATTGTCACTCATTATATTTTTTGTTTTGATAATGAATTTCACAGCCCTGTAGATTCTATAAAACTCCATGCATTTTAAGTCTATGAAATCTGAGTATTTCTTCTGACAATAAATTTTCAATAAAAATATAAACTGCTAGATCCAGTTAATAATTGTTATTTTTGGATACTTGTCAATAGACATTCAGGAAAGCTTGCTGGATGAACAAAATAGAAAGAAAGAAAGGAAGTAATAAAGAAAATATAACAATATTTCTTCCCACAGTCCCAAGGCAGTTGAAAGACTTGCTTTGAGACAGCATTTTGATACAACCACCTACAAGGCAAATATTAAAAAGTAAAAAAGAGTGTATGATAATATTTCAAAGTAGAGATTTAAACTAAGTGGAAGTTCAGAAAAGGAAGAGGCCAGTACTTAATGAGGGATCAGAAAAGGCTTCATGGGAAAGAACTTGAGGCTAAATTATAGGACAAGTAAGACTCAGATTTAATTTACATCACACTTAAATTCTGAGATGCAGGGAAATGCCTGATATGTATGTCTACAGGTATCAGAGGAAAAGGCAGCCATGACTGCTTGCTATTCTGATGTGAACAGACTGCACTGGGCTTCAGAGCTCCATGCTCTGGGTAAGCCCACATGGCGCATCCCAGCCACTCTGCACGATGAGAAGCAGCAACATCTGAGATGGATGAGGAGAACGATGTCAGAGTACTGAGCTTAGAAACAAAAACTGGGGAAAAGATCACTTGTAGAGAACACAAGAGTGGGAAGCTGAAGGATGACGTTCTGTCTTTTAACCTAGAAGGCTCCCTTTCCCTGTGTTCAGATATACACAGGTGAGTTCAGGAAAGAATTATGTTTGAAAACTACATGATAATTTGCATTTTAGAGATACTAACATTAAAATGAGATAGAAATTATATATATATATACATATATATATATATATATAATTTTTTAAATATATATATATATATATATATATTTTTTTAGATAGAGTCTCACTCTGTTGCCCAGGCTAGAGTGCTGGAGTGCAACAGCACGATCTTGACTTACAGCTACTTCCACCTCCCAGGTTCAAGTGATTCTCCTGCCTCAGCTTCATGAGTAGCTGGGACTACAGGCCACATGTTACCACATCCAGCTAATTTTTGTATTTTTAGTAGATATGGGATTTTGCCATATTGGCCAGGCTGGTCTTGATCTCCTGACCTCAGGTGATCCGTCCACCTAGGCCTCCCAAAGTGCTGGGATTACAGGCATGAGCCACCATGCCCGGCCTAGAAATAAATTTTTAAAACATTAAATAAAGAACTAGATAGAGGCTGGGGACAGTGGCTCACGCCTGTAATCCCAGTATTTTGGGAGGCCACAGTGGGCAGATCACTGGAGATCAGGAGTTCGAGACCAGTCTGGCCAATACAGTGAAACCCCATCTCTCCTAAAAATACAAAAGTTAGGCCGGGTGTAGTGGCTCATGCCTGTAATCCCAGCACTTTGGGAGGCAAGGCAGGTGACCACTTGAGGTCGAGAGTTTGAGACTAATCTGACCAACATGGAGTAACCCTGTCTCTACTAAAAATATAAAAATTGGCCAGGCGTGGTGGTGCTTGCCTGTAATCCCAGCTACTCGGGAGGCTCAGGCAGGAGAATCGCTTGAACCTGAGAGGCAGAGGTTGCCTGAGCTGAGATCATGCCACTGCACTCCAGCCTGGGAGACTGAGTGAAACCCCATCTCAAAAAAAAAAAAACCCGCTAAAGTATAGTGGGAAAAACAGGTGTTTCTGTGAGCAGCCATTCTGGAAATAAAGGAAGGAGAGCTGAGGCAAGAGGAATTCATGAATTCTCTGCAGCAGTTTTCTACCTAGCAGAAAACAAACTCTCAAAAAAGAAGTAGGTGCTAAGAGTCCCACTCTAAAGCTTGCACAGAGAACTGAGTTGTGGGGAGGGGCCACACGAAAGAAAAAAGAGAGGCAAAAAAGCAAGAAGTGATTCTATGAAAAACGAGAGCGCAAGATGCTAGGGTCCGTGGTAATAATCAGGAGGCAACATGTGCAAGGGCCGAAACCAAGCATGTCAGCAGAGAGAGAAACCTTTGTCTCTGAATGCAAATGGAATATAAAGAGCAGACTGGCAGTGGGGAAACAGGGGTCAGATAAACTCAGTCTTCCCAGGAAGAAGGACCTGTGAGGAGTGCCAGTGAGCACTATCTCCAGAAGTTCTAGCACCTCACAGCTCATCTGGGCTGCTGTCTATGACAACTCTTGTCTGGTCCTCACCAGGTTGGGTCTCTTTGTGAATCCGTCTCTCCACCACCCAGGGCTCTTCTCCTTTCTCCAACCGGAGGATCACATCTGGCTTAGTCAGCTGATAACCTATTCACAGTGAAAGACAAAGAACGGGGTGAGAGTCAGGGGAGCTCTGGGGTAGGCACAATTAAACATCTCAGATTCAACTTGACCCCTCAACCCTCTGCAGGACTGGCAGGGACTCTAAAGAGTTGACGGAGGGGCCAGGTGCGGTGGCTCATGGCTGTAATCCCAGCACTTTGAGAGGCCAAGGCAGGCGGATCACAAGGTCAGGAGTTCGAGACCAGCCTGGCCAACGTGGTGAAACCCCATCTCTACTAAAAAAAACTAAAATACAAAAATTAGCCAGGAATGGTGGCAGGCACCTGTAATCCCAGCTACTTGCGAGGCTGAGGCAGGAGAATCACTTGAACCTGGGAGGCGGAGGTTGCAGTGAGCCGAGACCGCACCATTGCACTCCAGCCAGGGCGACAGAGTGAGACTCTGTCTCAAAAAAAAAAAAAAACAACACAGAGTTTTCAGAGGCAGAAAAACTTTTTAAAGAGGCATTTTTAAAACTTCAATACATTAAGTTTTCCACAAAAGTTAGAGTAAAAAAAACCCTGTTCTATGTCTCAAAGAAATTAAGAAATTAGGTCTCTGAATCCCAAGACTGTACTCTGAATGTTTCAGGGTCTCTGTACCTTTTGATCAATGGAGAACCAAAATCTTCAAAAACAGAGTTAGTCTTACCCAACGAAACCAGGTTCTTATAGTTCTCCAACATCACATTTCTGTACACGATCTGCTGAGCAGTGTCCAGTAGCTTCCACTCCTCCCTGGTGAAGTCCACAAATATATCCTTGAAGGTCACCAGTGTCTACAACATCAAACACATTTGCATTGCACTAGATATGTATCTTTGCTGTCCCCTCTTCCTGATCACTAACAGGAAGGGAAATTAAGTTGATAGCACTGAGGTAGGTAAAGTGGATGGACCATAGTTTATTCTAGGAGTGAGCAGTATTTATTCCAGTCAAGTCTTAAAAGGAAGGGCTATTAGATACCTACTGTGTAAAAACAAGTTTTATGTTATGATTTAGGTTAAAAAAAAACTGTCATAAGCATTTTTATTTAAATTGTAAACAGCTATGGCGGGGGAATCATCCATTCTCCAAAAAAGTGAACCCACTTTTACACTATATAAAATAAAGAACCTAATTCAAGCCACTAAAAGAGGTGAAAAAAGTATTGAGTTCAAGTACACCTTAATGCTTAAGAGATTTACCACCCTAGCCATGCTTTGTAACTTAAAATAATTATCCAAAACATTTTTCATGACCAGTCATTTGTAGGCACTAAAAAACATATGGAAGAGTTGGGAGATTATATTAGCAGTAGCAAAACAATTTGACAAAGAAATAGGAGACAGATGCAAGGCCCTTATCAGCCACATCAAAAGTAAGTGTTGATTTATATACAGAGAAAGACCCATCTGAGTGACTGAGGGTCTCTCACCAAAGACCATGAAGGTGAGAAGACAGTGGAATAATGTTTTTAAATGCTGAAAGAACAGACAAACCAGAATTTCTACATCCAGTGAAAGTATCTTTCAAAATGATGCAAAATATATTCTCAAATGAACTGTAACAGAATTTTTGGCCAGAAGATCTGCTATAGAAGATGTGTTGAAGGAATTTCTTCAGGTAGAAGGAAAATGATACCAGAGAGAAACCTGAAATCTCAGAAAGGGCGATGAATAATAAAAACAGTAGATATCTGGGTAAATATAATAGACTTGTTTTCTTCTCTTAAATTCGTCAAATATAGACAGAACAGTTGAAAAAAAGACCTATAACATTTTCTGATGAAGTTTTTCAAGATACAACCTGAAATCTCAGAAATGGAAGATGAATAGCAAAAAGAGCAGATAAATGGGTAAATATAATATATTTGTTTTCTTCTCTTAAATTCTTCAAAAATACATAGAATAGTTGAAAAAAAGACCTGTAACATTTTCTGGTGAAATTTTTCTGTATACAACCTGAAATCTGAGAGATGGAAGATAAACAACAAAAATTGTAGATATATGGGTAAATGTAATAGATTTGTTTTCTGCTCTTAAATTCTTCAAAAATATATAAAGCAGCTGAAAGAAGGACCTGAAACATTTTCTGGTGAAGTTTTTGAATATACATACAACTTTAGCATAAACAGAGGAATGCAAAGGAACCCATACGTTTTAAGGCTTTGAGATTTTACTTGAAGTGGTAAAAATTAACTCTAAGCTGACTATAAAAGATTAGGTATGTATATTCTAATCCCTACAGTAAACATTAAAAGATTCAAAGATAAAACTAAAAAACCAAGATATTAAGTGAAATACTAAAAAATATTCAAATAATTCAACTAAAGTCAGTAAAGTAAAAAGGAGCAAAAAATATACAGAGAACATATAATAAAATAACACACTTAAATCCAGTTGTACCAATAATAACATTAAACAGAAATGGTCTAAACATAATTTAAAAACAGGTCACCAAACTGTATTAAGAAAAAAAAAAAAGCAGCCAGGTACAGCAGCTCACGCTTGTAATCTCAGCACTTTGGGAGGCTGAGGGAAGTGGATCACTTGAGTTCAAGAGTTCAAGACCAACCTGGCAACATGGTAAAACCCTGTCTCTACAAGAAAAACAAAAAATAGCTGGATGTGGTGGCATGTGCCCAGCTATTTGGGAGGCTGGGAAGAGAGGACGCCTTGAATCTAGGAGGCAGAGGTTGGAGTGAGCTGTGATCACACCACTATACTACAGCCTGGGCAACAGAGTGAGAACCTGTCTACACACACACACACAAAGGCAACAAAAACCACAAGCCTTGAGCCCAAGAGTTTCAGACCAGCCTGGGCAACATGGCGACACCCTGTGTCTACAAAAAATTTAAAAATTAGCCAGATATGGTGGCTCATGCCTGTAGTCATAGCTACTGGGGAGACAGATGGTAGGATGACTTGAGGCCAGGAGTTTCAACCAGACTGCAGTGAGCTGTGATATCACCACTGCACTCTAGCCTGGGCAACACTGAGACCCTGCCTCAAAACAAACAAACAAATAAATAAACCACAAGCCTCAACTATCTGCTACCTAAAAGAAAACAACATTGGGCCAGGTGCAGTGGCTCATGCCTGTAATCCTAACACTTTGGGAGGCCAAGGCAGGCGGATCACCCGAGGTCAGGAGTTTGAGACCAGCCTGACCAACATGGAGAAACCCCATCTCTACTAAAAATACAAAATTAGCCAGGTATGGTGGCACATGCCTGTAATCCCAGCTACTTGGGAGGCTGAGGCAGGAGAATCACTTGAACTGGGGAGGCAGAGGTTGTGGTGAGCCAAGATCATGCCATTGTACTACAGCCTGGGCAACGAGAGCGAAATTCCATCTCAAAAAAGAAAAGAAAACAACATTGAATAATTGAATATAACAACCTAGAGAGGTTAAAAGTAAAAGGACAGAAACAGATATACTATGGAAACACTATATGAAAGCTAGAGTGGCTATATTAGCATCAGACAACATAGATTTCAGAACAAAGAATATTAGCAGAGATAAAGAGGGATATTACACACTGATAAATGTGTCAATCGGCAAAAAAAATTAATAATACTAAATAGATCAAAATGTAACATATAAATTTATAAAACTTCTATAAGAAGGCTGGGTGCAGTGGCTCACGCTTGTAATCCCAGTGCTTTGGGAGGCTGAGGTGGATGGATCACGAAGTCAAGGAATTGAGACCATCCTGGCCAACATGGTGAAACCCCATCTCTACTAAAAATACAAAAATTAGCTGGGCATGGTGGCATGCGCCTGTAGTCGTAGTTACTTGGGAGGCTGAGGCAGGAGAATTGCTTGAACCCGGTACGTGGAAGTTGTAGTGAGCTGAGGTTGTGCCACCGCACTCCAGCCTGGCAACAAAGCAAGACTCTGTCTAAAAGAAAAAAAAACGTCTATAAGAAAATACATGAGAAAATATGTGTCATCTTGAGTTATTCAGAGGGTTCCTAGCAATAACACCAAAAGCATGATCCATAAAAGAACAAACTGATAGTCCAGGCACGGTGGCTCATACCAGTAATCCCAGCACTTTAGAAGGCCAAGGTAGGAGGATCACTTGAGGTCAAGAGTTCAAGACCAGCCTGGCCAACATGGTGAAACTCCATCTCTACTAAATATACAAAAATTAGCTGGCTAGGGTGATGCATGCCTGTAATCCCAGCTACTCGGGAGGCTGAGGCATGAGAATCGCTTGGACACAGGAGGCAGAGGTTGCAGTGAGCCAAGATCACACCACTGCACTCCAGCCTGAGTGAGAGAGTGAGACTCTGTATCAAAAAAAAAAAAAAAAAAAAAAAGGAACAAATTGAAAATTGACAAAGTGAACTTCATCAAAACTGAAAATCTTTTTTCTCTTCAAAAGACATTGCTAGGAGAATGAAAAGACAAGCCAGACACTAGGAAATAACATTTGCAAATCACATTATCTGACAAAGGACTTCTATGTATAAGGTAGAGAGAACTCTCAAAATTCAATGATAAGAAAACAGACTAGTTTGAAAAATCAGCAAAAGACTAAAATACACATTTCACCAAAGAAGGATATAGGTAGTAGGTAATAAATAAGCAAATGATGCTCAATGTCATTATTTATTAGGGAAATGCAAGTTAAAATGACAGTGAGATACCATAAGACAGTTATTAGAAAGGGTAAACTTTTAAACTGCGTGATACCAAGTGTTGGTGAGTATGCAGAATAACTGCCATTCCCACATATTACTGTGGGAATGCAAAAATGCTATAACCGCTTTGGAAAACTTGCGTATTTTTCATAAAGTTAAACATACTCTTGGCACACACCTATGATTCTCTTGGCTAAATACCTGAGTATGAAAATTTATGTCTACATAAAAACCTGTACGCAAATGTGCAAACCTAATAAAGGGCTTTATTTATAATTGGCAAAAACTGGAAGAAACTCAAATGTCCCTCAAAGGGAAATGGATAAACAAAGTGTGGTACAGCCACAGAGTGTAAATCTACTCAGCAATAAAAAGGAACATCCTAGTGACTCATGCAACAACAGATGAACCTCCAATATATTATGCTATATGGAAGGAGCTAGAGGTTACATACAGTATGACCCCATTTATATGACATTCTGGAAAAGGTAAAATCAGTAGATCAGTGGCTGCAAGGGGCTGGAGAGGGAGTAAGCATGAACTGCAAAGCGGTTGCACATAGGGAATTCTAGGATCGGGGTTTGCCCCGTATCTTGTTTTTTTTTTTTTTTTTTTTTTTTTGAGACAGAGTTTCACTCTTTCGCCCAGGCTGGAGGGAAGTGGTATGATCCCAGTTCACTTCAACCTCCAACCGCCGGGTTCAAGCGATTCTCCTGCCTCAGCCTCCAGGTAGCTGGGATTATAGGGGCCCAATACGATACCTGGCTAATTTTTGTATTTTCAGTAGAGACGGGGTTTTGTCGTGTTGGCCAAGCTGGTGTCGAACTCCTGACCTCAGGTGATCCACCCGCCTCAGCCTCCCAAAGTGCTGGAATTACAGGTGTGAGCCACCGTGCCCAGCCTGCTCTGTATCCTGAATGAAGTGGTGGCTACACAACTATATATTTGTTAAAAATCACAGAGCTGTATATCAGTCAAAAATCACAGAGCTGTAAATTTAATAATTTAAACATAAATTATTAAATTCAAACATAAATAAAAATATTTAAAATGGGATGTTCTATGGGATCTGTAAGCTGGATATCTTCTCTCCTTCCCTCCAGGTTTCCTCTCCCATCCTACTCTGTTCCCAGGTAAGCTATATGGATTATACCAAAGGTTTCTCTTGCCCTCTGCCTTTCTGATTTATTTGACCAATGGAGATCACCAGCTGGTTATGGCAAGAAAATTGCCCCAGTGCAGTAGTGGTGATGTGATGGAGGTACATCCCCTTGATAGATGGTAACAGCCTCTGTGAACTGCAAGTCTGGTTTCCAGAACCTGTCCCTGTTCTCCTCCCTTCAGGCTAATGGTGATGACACTCTTCTCCCACCTCATTCTCGTATTACTGAATTTAAGTGTGCCTGCTACTTTCCACGAGTCCTTGACTCATTCATTAATGTTCACTGTTTCTAAGAAGGCTGCCTAGTTTTAACTTAAGTGGCTACCTGATTTCTAACCTGGTGCTTTTAGCATTCCCATAAGTTATACATTGCACTTTTACCGTAAACACAGAGACAAAGTATGTCATGGGGACACCAGTGAAAGGAAAGGTGCACGAGATGTTAGTCAAGAACTGGATTTGAAATCTGGCGAATGTGTGGTCCAATTTGTACACCTTAATTTTTTTTTTTTTTTGAGATAGAGTTTTGCTCTGATGTCCAGGCTGGAGTGCAATGGCGCAATCTCAGCCCACTACAACCTCTGCCTCCCGGGTTCAACAGATTCTCCTGCTTCAGACTCCCGAGTAGCCGGGACTACAGGCACATGCCACCATGCCTGACTAATTTTCATATTTTTAGTAGAGACAGAGTTTCACCATGTTGGCCAGGCTGGTCTCAAACTGCTGACCTCAGGTGATCTGCCCATCTCAGCCTCCCAAAGTGCTGGGATTACAGGTGTGAGCCACTACACCCAGCCTATACACCTTAAATTTTGGATTGGATAACGCTTATTTAACTTCACCATGAGTCAGTTCTCTTAGGTGTAAAATACCACCTGCCTCACAGTATTATACATACTAACACAACAGTATAATACTGCATTAAAGAAGACAAAGATGAGAAGCCATCCACTGCAGTCCAGCAAGTGCAGACATTCCAAGAAGATATACAGCCTAAGTATATTTTCATATACTTTCGAAATCTCTTGTATGCTTCTTGTTCTTTGCTGGAAGTAGCCATTATCCTGAATTGTGTTGTGTGTTGTTTTTTAAAATGCCTTCACCTCATATTACAGTTGTAAAGTAATAACTGCTTGCAAATACCTGTTTCTGAATGTTTTGGCCAGCACAAATTGTTGATCTTTTTCTTGTATTAGCCCCAGTCCATTTTAAATATAACACTAACTTTGTTCCATTCTGTCATATTTTCTATTATTCTACTATTTTATTTTGTATATATTTTTAAATTTCTATAATAAAAGAGAGGGAAAGACCAAAGCCCACCGTGATCTGTCCTCTTCCTAACTCATTTGTTAGTCAATAGAGCATAGCTTCTCAGCAGCATGTTACAGTTTAGTCATGTTCTCCTTCCCGCAAAACCATCTTTCCCTATACTGCACACATTCGGTTTTCATCTCAACTCGCAGAAGACTCTGGCTCGGCCTCCTTCACAAGCTCATCATCTCTACCAGTCTTGTCAGTTATCTCTTGGTATTTGTTTCGATTCTTGTTGGCCTTGTGATCACTGTGCTCTCTTCTCTGAGGAGTCTTACTAGCCCCACGCAAACACATCTAGTGTTGCAGTCAGAGCCATCCACACTGCCCATAGTCCCCTCCTGGTTCTGTGTTAGGGCTGCACTAAACTGCTTTCAGCTGTTTAAACAGGCCACGCCCTCTCAAAAGTCTGGGCCTTCACAAATGCAGTTCTCTCATATTTATATGGAAAATCACAAGATATCCTTAATGTGTTGGCATAAATGTCATTTCAGCAAGTTTTCTTCTGAAACTTTAAACTATTTAAATGTCCTCGTGTTAAATGCATATGCCAAACATCTGCCCAGAGCCCTCCAGACAGGCCAGGGAAGCTTGGCTCCAGTCTCACCTTCCTTCCCCAGATCACCTGTCAACGTCCGCATGATGGACCCCCAGAGAAAGAAGCTAAATAGGCACAAGAACCAGTCTCTCAGCCTAGATGTCCCCAGGCCACACTGCTCCCAGAGGTTCTGTTCTCCTCAGAGTTCTTCACACCTTGGTTGCAGTAACCCTTAACTATGTAACTTGTCCCTGAGTTCTTCCAAACAGGGGTTCCCCATGGAGGAATTAACATAGTAAGCACCACACCCAGGATAGTCAGGCCTGAGAGAAACAATAAAGAGGCATCAACATTCCCAGTTCTCTCATCTTTTGGGGAAGAAGTCTGATGTCACCTCACTTGATTCTCACCGATGTTACTGCTAAACTTGTGTTATGTTTCTTTTGTATGAAAGGAAATAAAACTACAACTACAAATAAAGCAAACAAAATACCTAATTGTAGTCTCCTGGAGAAGAAGATATGATTTCTGAAGTTCTTGGGCAAAGGAACTAAAGCAAAAAGGAATTCCCAGTTGGAAACTGGGAAAAAGAAAGCCCAGCTTACCTGGGACCAGGCAGTTAGTGACTTAGCATCCATGCCCTCCTTGTTATTGATACGTCCTTGAGTGATAGGAGAGTGCTGAGGAGACAAAGCCGGAAAAAAGAAAGAAACATAAGTCACGTTTGCTATGACTAGGAGGCTCCCTAAATTGTCAGCCTTAATTTCCTCATATCAGCTGGGTTATGACACAAACACCCACTACACAGAGGAACATCAGAGACATTCTGTAAGCAAATCTACAGTGCCTGAAGCTCCTCAAGATTAGGAAGAGAAGATCTACATACATTGCATTTTTACCCCTTAATCTCTGGAGTTCCATGCCAGAGGAATTTGAAGAATCAGAATTGAATGATCCTACCTATCATTACAAATCTTCCTTTTTGTTTTTTTTTTTTTTTGAGGAAAAAAAATACCAAACTTGACCTAATCTAATAGTCTCACCTTACAGATTAAAAAGACAAGTGTTGTCTCCAGCTGGTCACAGAACAGAAGTCAGATATCGAAGCCCAAGAAAACTGTGACGCACCATTACCGTCTTGAAGATGGAAGGTGCAGCATGAGGAAGTGGCGGTCTCCAGCAGTGAAGAGCAGCACCAGCTGAAACCCAGCTCGGAAGCAGGGACCTCAGTCCTGCAGCCTCAAGGAGCTAAATTCTGCCAAGAAGAGTGACCTTGAAAGTGAATTTTCCCCCATAGCCTCCAGATGAGAACTCAGTACAGGTGACACCTTGAATTCAGCCTCTGGATACCCTGGGCAGAGAACACAGCCATGCTGTGCTTGCACTGCTTCTGATCAACTGTTGATAAAAAGGGAGTGTTGTTTGAAGCTGCCAAGTTTGTGTTAATATGCTACACAGCAATAGAAAACCAACATAGCCAATTACCTTTTAAAGATAATTGAAATATTAAGGAAAAATGTTGTATAGTTACCAGTCAGTACTGTTCATTCATTTGTGCACTTCCAGATTTCCATTTGGTTTGATTTCCTTTCTCCCTAAAGCATATTCTTTAACATTTCTTACAATGAGGGTCTCCTGGTGATAAATTCTTTCAGCTTTTTTATAGCTGACAATGTCTTTTTTGTGCCTTTGGTTTTATTTTTTTTTTTTTTAACAGCCTTATTGAGATATAACTCACGTAAGGTAAAATTCACCCATTTAAAGTGTGTATTCTGTGGGTTTTGGTATATTATATAATTTTAAAAACTGTTGTGAAACAAATTTTTTGTCTTTTTCTTTTTTAGACGGAATTTCACTCTTGTTGCCCAGGCTGGAGTGCAATGGCACGATCTCAGCTCACCGCAACCTCTACCTGTACTCCCCTCTACAGTACTGAACCTCGCAGGTTCAAGCAATTCTCCTGCCTCAGCCTCCGAAGTAGCTGGGACTACAGATGCACGCCACCATACCCAGCTAATTTTTGTATTTTTAGTAGAGATGAGGTTTTACCATGTTGGCCAGGATGGTTTTGATCTCTTGACCTCATGATCTGCCTGCCTCAGCCTCCCAAAGTGCTGGGATTACAGGCGTGAGCCACGGCATCCGGCCATTTTGCCATTTTAATTGTTTTTAGGTATCCAATTCAGCGGCATTAATTACATTCACAGTGCTGTGCAACCATCACCACTATGTAATTCCAAAACTTTTCCATCACTCCCAACAGAAGCTCTGGTACCCACTCAATAATAACTCCGTATTCTCCCCTGCTCCCTTGGAAACCCCTGATCTAGGTTCTGTCTCACCTCCATTCTGAATTCGCATCTTCTACTTAGGTCATACAAGCAGAACCATACAATATTTGCCCTCTGGCTTATTTCACTTAGTATACATTTTTCAAGGTTCTTCTATGTTTAACACTTATCAGAACCTCACTCTTTTTCAATGACAAAATAATATTCCATTGTGTACATACTACATTTTGTTTATCCATCTGTTGATGAACAACTTGTTTCCATCTTTTGGTTGTTACGAATAATGCTGCCACGAGCATTGACATACAAGTATCTGTTTGATTTCCTACATTCAATTCCTTTTGCATATACACCTAATACTGAAACAGCTGGGTCATATGTCTTTACGTTTAGCTTTCTGAGGAACCACCAAACTGTTTTCCATAGTGGCTGCATCATTTTTACATTCACACCAGCAATATATGCATATTCTAATTTCTCTACATCCTTGCCAAACACTTCTTATTATATTTTTAAAAATTATAGCCATCCTAGTTGGGATTAAGTGACATCTCATTGTATTTTTTTATTTACATTTCCCTAATGACTAATGATAATGAGCATATTTTCATGTGCTACGGGCCATTTGTATATCTTCTTTACAGAAACATCAAATCTTTCGCCCACGTTTACAACTGGGTTGTGTACATTGTTGAGTTATAGGAGTTCTTTGTATGTTCTAGATATTAAACCCTTACCAGATACATGATTTGCAAATAGTTTCTCCCACTCTATTTTTTGTTTGTTTGTTTTTTTGAGACAGAGTCACTGTTACCAAGGCTGGAGAGCAGAGGCACGATCTTGGCTCACTGCCAACCACTACCTCCCAGGTTCAACGATTCCCATGCCTCAGCCTCCTGAATAACTAGGATTACAGGCATGCACCACTGCACCAGCTAATTTTTTGTATTTTGTAGTAGAGATGGGGTTTCACCATGTTGGCCAGGCTGGTCTCAAACTCCTGACCTCAGGTGATGCACTTACCTCGGCCCCCCAATATGCTGGGATTACGTGCATGAGCAACAGTGCTCAGTTTCTCCCACTCTATAGGTTGAATTACCTTTGTTGATGGAAGGTTTTTTTTCCTGAATGTGTAATTCTATCTAATAGGTAGACAGCTTTTTCCTTTCAGTACTTTATAGCTACAGCTCTCCTTTTCTTAGGTGCCTTATTTCTGGTAAGAAATCCAATGTAATTCCTTATTCCTCTGTACATAGCATGTATTTTCCTTCTGGATGCTTTTGAGATTTTCTCTTTTATTTATTTGAGTAATCTGATTATTATTTTCCTTGGTATATTTTTCAAGTTTCTGGTATTTAGGGTTCCTTGAGCTTCTTAGATTTGTGGGTTTACAGTTTCATTAAGTTTTGACATTTCCAGCCATTGTTTCTTCATATATTTCTCCATCTCTTTTACTTTCTTCTTCAGGAACTCCAATTACTCATATGGTAGGCTACCTGATGCTATTCACTTACTAAAGTTCTTTCCTTTTATTTTCCTGGTTTCTTTTTTCTCTCTGCATTTCATTTTGGATAGTTTCACTGCTATGCCTTCAAGTTCACCCAACTTTTCTTCTGCAAATCTAGTTTGCTGTTAACCTGGTGTATTTTCATTTCACACAATGTAGGTTTCCTCCCTAGAATCTCAATTTGTTGTTTTTTTTTTAATACTTTCTCTTGCTGCATTTACCTTCTTAGCAATATGAAATACAGTTATAACTAATGTTTCACTATTCTCCTCTGATAATAGTAATATTCATGCTAAGTTTTTGATGAGTTTTCATTTATCATTATTGTCCTCACTATGGGCCATGTTTTGTTCTCTTTGCATGCTTGGTGAACTTTGATTGGATGCCAGATATTGTGAATGCTATCATATTAGATCTGGGTATTTTTATATTACTATAAGTTTCCTTAAGCTTTGTTTTAGGATGCAGTTAGGTTACTTGGAAACAGTTTGATCCTTTTGGGTCTTACTTTTACAACTCGTCAGACAGATTTAGCAGCACCTAGTATACGGCTAATTATCTTCCATTACTGAAGCAAGACCTTCTTGAAAGACACCGATTGGGTAGACACAACCTATCCAATGCTCCAGGAATTGGAAGAGTTTTCCAGTCTGGCTGGTGGGAATAGGCACTTTTCCCAGCCCTATGTGAACAACAAGTACTGTTCCCAATAATCTTTTAGAGGACGCTTTCCTTGGCTCAGTTAGTTTCCTTACATGTATGTACTGATCTGCACTCTGCTGAATACTTGAGGAAGACCCTTTGTAGATCTCCAGAATTCTCCTGCTGTAAGACACTCAACTTACATCTCTGTAAGATGCTGTAAGATTGCTTTTACTTATGTGACTCTGCATAAAATTCAATAAGAAATCCTTAAATCTTCAGAAGACAGAGCAAACAATATAAAGGAAAAAAGTACAAAAGAAATGCAAATGTAAACATATGAATAGTCAAACTCGGTATTCAAAGAAAGGGAAATAAAAAAATATAAATTTAAAATAAATTTAAAATGCCATGTTAATAGACCTCTGCTTCCAGCCAAGATGGAATATGGGAGGATGGAATTACCCTCTTAAAACAACAAAACAGACAAAATACATTAAACCGTGATTTTCAAGACCAAGAGGGATAAAACAGTATTGACCTCATAGGACAATTACAGGAATTAAATGAGTTAGTATTTGTAAAACATAGAATGGTGCCTGACACACGGTAAGATTTATTAAAAAAAAAAAAAAAAAAGGAAAGACGTCTAGTGACCCAGTAACACAAGTGTCTTTCTTTTCAAAGCTGAGGTCTCATTCTTGTCACCCAGGCCGGAGTGTGGCGGCAAGATCATAGCTCACCAAGGCCTAAAAATCCTGGGCTCAAGTGATCTTCCCTCCTCAGCCTCCCAAATAGAACTACAGGTGTGAGCTAATGCACCTGGCTAATTTTTCCTTTTTCTGAAGGTCTCACTCTGTCGACCAGACTTGAGTACAGTGGCATGAACACAGCTCACTGTATGTAGCCTTGACTTCCTGGGCTCAAGTGATCCTCCCGCCTCAGACTCCTAAGTAGCTAGGGCTACAGGCACATGCCACCATGCCCAGCTAATCTTTACATTTTTGTAGAGACAGGGTCTCACTATGTTGCCCAGGCTGGTCTCAAAGTCTTTGGCTCAAGCAATCCTCCTGCCTTGGCCTCCCAAAGTTCTGGTATCACACGTGTGAGCCACCATGCCCAGACTGGCTAATTAAAGAAAATTTTCTTGCAGAGATAGGGGTCTCAATATGTTACCCAGGCTAGTCTAGAACTCCTAGCCTCAAGCAGTCCTCATGCTTTGGCCTCCCAAAGTGCTGGCCCTCTCAAAGAGCTCAAAGTACAGATATAAGCCACTGCACCCAACCAGCAAGTGTCTTTTTAGAGTTTCTTTTTAACATCCAATCAGTCACTAAAACCTGTAAATTCCTCCTCTTAAATGTCTACCATCCATCTCTTCCAACTCCCACTGCCATGGCCCTGATTCAGGCCCTCATAATGCTTGACCTAGAGACCTCCTACTTGACTTCTTTGGCTAGTCTCCCACTCCAATAAGTGTTTGCAGCAACATCATCTCTGGAAAACACAAAAGTTTCACTCCCTGTTTAAAATTCCCTTTTGGTCTCCCAATACATATAGGAAAATGGACTAAGTCCATGGCACAGATTTAGGATCCTCTGTGATTGTGCCTTTTCTACCTCACAGGCCTTAAATGTTTCATCAAACTACCACACTTTTCCCTGTAGTCATGCTGAGCCACTTGAATTGCCTGAACATCTTTATCTATGCTATTTCTATGCCAGATGTGTTCTTTTCTCATCTCTTGGTAAAACCTTATCCATGTTGTAAGATCAAACATCATCCCTTTTTATGTCATTACCTAATTTCTCCAGGAAGTCCTGTTTGTTTTTAACAGAGTCTTGCTCTGTCGCCAGGCTGGAGTGCACTGGTGCGATAGCTCACTGCAACCTCCACCTCCTGGGTTCAAATGATTCCCCTGCCTCAGCCTCCTGAGTAGCTGGGACTACAGGCATGTGCCACCACGCCCGAATAATTTTTTGTATTTTAGTAGAGATGGGGTTTCACCATGCTGACCAGAACGGTCTTGATCTCCTGACCTTGAGATCTGCCCACCTTGGCCTCCGGAAGTGCTGGGATTACAGGCATGAGTTACTGTACCCAGCCTCTCCAGGAAGTGTTAGTGTTTCTTACTCTTTGATCCCACAGCTGCCAAAAGAAGAAGCAACAATAACTGAATTAAAGTACAGCAAGAAAGATCCACAATTAGCTGACCAAAGAGAGGTCTCTGATATCAGGCACAGGTCTCTGTCCTTACCCTGTTTTTAATCCTTTCCCCAGCAACATAAGTAAAGATCAGTTACAAATTTTAGCTGACAATAATGGCAATGACATATTATTTGAGGAAATTAAGATATGCAAGTGGATGCTATATATACTACACATGGATATTATCACAGGAGTACAAGGTTCCTTTCAAGGAATCAGAATGTCATAGTTAGCTGGATAAAGAGGTGAATGAACCCAGATGGTTCCTTTATTCATCCCTTTTTACACCAGACATTAAGTGAGTACTTACAATATGCCAAGTACTATTCTAAGGTCTAAGAATAGAGTAGCAGCCATTCAGACATGGGTCCTTCCCTCATAGAGCTTGCTTTTCAAGATAAGCGAAGGCTGAAGTAACTGAAAATATTCAGCCTGAAAAAGAAATTACTTAAAGGAAGCAAGAAAATAGTTTTCACACATTTACATATCCTACACTCAGAATATTTACTCTGAATTGTTCCACAGGACAGGATTAGGACATAAGTGTAGAGTCACAAAGAAGTCAATTCCAAGTCAATACAATGAGACGCTGTTAATCAAATGATGTATCTGGAAATAGTACTGGCAGCCTAGGGAGGTTACTGCAGCCTCAAACTCCTGGACTCAAGTGATCTTCCCACCGCAGCATCTCAAGCAGCTAGGACTACAGGTATGAGCCACAGCACCCAGTTATTTTTATTTTTATTTGAGACAGGGTTTCAAATTTTCCAGTCACTAATAAATTTTCAATAGGATCTCATTAAAAAAAAAAATACAGTAAGGCCTCTGGTTTAGACACACATGTAAGGTCCATTCTAATGACCACCATTATATAAATATAAATAGCTTGCAATAGGTCTCACTCAATTCTAATTTCCCTTAACTGCTACTTCTAGATAACTCACTCAAACCTTTATCTAACCCAGTGGTTTTAAACTCTGGCTGCACACTGGAATTGCCAAGTATGTTTGGAAATTATTGATACCTGGGTCCCATACTAAGAGATTCTAATTATCTGAAAAGGTGTTAAGCTTTTTTTTTTTTTTAAAGAGCTCCCACATGATTCAAATGAATGTACAGCCAAGGTTGAGAACCACTGATGTAAACCATTACTTAATTTATTTAATTCTTGGTTTCTACCATTCTTGAGGTAATCAGATCCATCACAAAGGACCCTTTTATGTGACTGGCCAAAACTTACTTCTCTGAAGTATCACAGTCATTCTCAGAGCAGAGATACTAGGATAAGTTTTGTTTACTTTTGAGGAAACAGCTGGTAAGCTGATGACTACCTTAGTGGTATAGATTTGGAACTTCCGCCATTTAATAAATCATTACCCAACACTTATGTTCCTGGTTCTGTACCAGGCCCTGAGGATAGAAATGTGAATAAGGCATTTATCCCTTACCTCAAGCAACTGAGACTAGTTGAAGAAACTGAAAACACACATTTACACTAGAGTTTGATCAATGCTATAATAACAGCAATGCACAAGGGGTCATGGGAGCATAGAAGGTGGTATCTAACACAGCCTAATGGTTTCAAGAAGGAATGGGCTGAGTGTCAGAACCGGTTTGGTAGGTAAGGGAGGTTGGAGAACATTGCAAGCAAAGCCAGAGCCTAAGAAGATGATGTGTAAGGGGAAGAAGTTCAATACTGCTAGTGTGTATAAGGTAGGACAAGGGACAAAAAGAAACAAGGCCACAGGTGTGCAAGGCCAGATCTAGGTCACAGACAGCCAAGAATGCTATCCTCAGAAATGTGGACTCTTTCCTCAATGCTGTAAGCCAGGAAACAATATTAGTGTCTTCAAAGCGCTATTCTAGGGGTACCTGTGTAATGGACTAGAGGAAGATATAATAGTAGCAAAGAAGCTATGTAGGAAGCTAATACTTTAATCCAGAAGATTTGGGAACGCAAATTAGGGCCACAATGGTAGAAATGGAGAACAGGTAGATTTGAGCATGATCAGTATGTCTTGGAATTTGACTGAGTGTAGGTATGAGAAAGGGTTAGTGGCTTTACATGACTCTCAGGTTTCTGTGTGACTAAATGGAGAACAATACCAGAAGAGTTAGGTACTACAGGAATGACAGGATTGGTTTTGAACACAGCGATTAGGTCTCACGAGCACAGTGAGTAGGCCACAGAGAAGTGGCATCTAGGAGGCTATATTTAAATGTGAGGGTTATCCAGGTGTACATCATCTGCCTTCCATATTTCTATTCTATCTGTATTCACTCGAGCTGTCTGGCTATATACTCAAACAGGACAACCTTTTGGGGGGGAGGATGGTCTTTTGTTAAATATTTAAGGATAACTATATTCTACTGCTATAAGATATAGGTGAAGTAGACAGATAAATAAAGGAGTCTAAGGGAGATAATATATTCCTATCAACAACCCTGTGACATATTTCATATATAGCTTACTAAGAAACAGTAATATTCAATAATGCTAGGGAATGGCATTATCAGACAAAACCATGGCATAAAACCAACCAAGGAAAACTGAAAGAGTAAAATAAACTGTAGGACCAGGATTAGATTATAGAGAAAAATCAACATTTGGGAAGCAAATGAAAGAGAAACCCAAAAAGGAGGCAGAGAACCACCAGATAAAAAGAGATCTAAGACACATACAATTTCAAGGATGGGTAGATCAAAATAGAGTTAGATAAATTAAGAATTGAAAGGTAATGGATTGGTTAGATAAGGCTTCACCAATAATTTGAGATCAGTTTCAATACACTGGTGCAAACAGCAGACAAATTCCACAACAGAAATGAAAATTTGAAAGTGGAGAAGGAAGAGAAAGGGCGGCTAGAAGAGGTGGTGGGATCAGAGTGGAGACGAAAAACAGAGGAAGCACTTAATAGACAAGAGGGCTGGAAACAGAGGAGAGAGAAGGCAGAAAGGATGGGGTCAAATCTCTGATAGAGGCATCAGGCTTGTAAAGGAAGAAGGATCCTTTATTCTCTCCTACCTCCTGGAAGTCAGGATAGGTGGGATGTTGACAATTAGCAGGCAGTTCAATAATAATGTGAGTCAAAAAACAAAGCAAGGCTGCATGCTAACAATGAGAGGAACGACAGGTGGCTATGATCACTGAGGACAGTGATAAAGGTTTGGGCCATGCAGTGACAAACTATCAAAAGCTGCTGACAAAAGACAAGGTGAGGTTACAGAGAGTATGTCTATCACACCAGTCTGCCTAGCTGTGAATTCCTCAAGCAGAACTCGCTGCCTGGACAGAAGAAAAGGTACACTGTGCAGTGATTCTGGGCTGGAATTTCTATGTGTACAGGCTGCACAGCAAGGGAAGTAAGAATGCCTAATGTGAGAATGTGTCCAATCAACAACAGGATATAGTTTTGGTATAGACATGAGTCAAGGAAGGAGCTGACTGATTCGAGGAGAACCTCCAAGAACAGAAGTAGTGAGAATCAAAGGTACAAAAGATCCAAGAGAACAAGGGGTAAGAGTCAGAAAGAAGGATACTGACGTTTTAAGAAGCTATGCTGTTTGGGTAATGAGAGGAAGTCTGAGACACGTAGGAGTGGATGACATGAGACATATAGTTGTGGAATTTGTCTGCTGTTTCCACCAGTGTATTGAAACTGATCTCAAATTATTGGTGAAGGTTTATCTAAGTGAAGAGCCTCCAGAGGTGAGAAGGCAAGGTAGGCTCAGTTCATGTAATGAAGGCCTGGGACACTGCAACCCCACAGAAGAAAGCTGTTTCAACTCCTCTGCCTAATGATGCCCAGCATTATTTATTTCCTGTTTTGGCTGCAGCAGCATAATGGATCTTGGTATACAGAGAGCAGTGCCCTTTCCCCACCTCACAGTGAAGAGTCTGGAGCCCAACTTACTATTTGGTCACTGCTGTGTAGGAACAAAAGATGAGAGGCAGTCTGGATGCTCTGAGATCCGATAACCTTTCCAGTAAGACAAGGTAGACCCATGAAAGGCAAAAGACAATTCTATATGTGCACACTAAAATCAAAAGGCATTCAAGTAGCTATCAAGAGTGACGGAGTGTCCCCTACCTGAGAAGCTCTCTTTAAGATGTTAGGAACGCAAATATGAGAATAATTTCCCTCCCTCAAACAGACTGTAACCATGGAAAGATGTTTAAAGTGTAGTACCAAGGACATGAAGAGAATGGAGAAAGGAACGTGGTTGGGGAAATCTGCAAAACTTCCTGGGGAAGGAGAAACTGGAACAAGGATGAGGAATGGAGCCATTCCACAACATAAGCTTTACATTTGCAAAGAGGGGATTTTTATTCCCACCTCCAAATGGTACACTCTCCTAGGAGACAAAGACTATGATTCACTTTGTGAAAATGAATGTTATGATAAAGTCTATATTTTCTACCACATGTGGCCACAAAAAATATTTATAATCATCCCATTTTTCTTCTGAAGCAAAGTCAAAATATAGTGCCAAAGAATAGAAGGGAGATCATTTTTGCTTTGGTAAACCCTTAAAGACAGAGGACTGTATTAGTTTTCCATTGCTGGGAATTATCAAAACTTTGTGGTTTTTCAACAACACACATTTAACCGTTCTGGAGGTCAGAAGTCTGATACAGGTCTCAGTGGGCTAAAATTAAGGTATTGGCAGAGCGGTGCTCCTTCTGGAAGATCTAGGTAAGAATCTACTTCCTTGCCCCATCTAGTGTCTAGGGCCATCTACACTCCTTGGCTCCTGACCCTTCCTCCAGCTGCAAAGCCAGCAATGATACATTTCTCTGTGCCTTTCTTTCATGGTTAGGGTTCCCTGATGGCTCACCTTCTTCTCCCCCACCTCTGTGTGTGTGTGGTGGCGGGGGGTCTGAGATGGAGTCTTGCTCCGTTGCGCAGGCTGGAGTGCAGTGGTGTGATCTCAGCTTATTGCAACCTCTACCTCCCGGGTTCAAGTGATTCTCTTGCCTCAGCCTCCCCTGTAGCTGGGATTACAGGCGCCCACTACCACACCCAGCTAATTTTTTTTGTATTTTTAGTAGAGATGGGGTTTCACCACGTCGGCCAGGCTAGTTTCCAACTCTGGACTCAGGTAATCTACCCGCCCTGGCCTCCCAAAGTGCTGGGATTACAGGCATGAGCCACTGCGCCTGGCTACCCACCTCTTTTACTTTTATTTTGAGACAGAGACGCACTCTGTCCCCCAGGCTGGAGTGCAATGGTGTGATCTCGGCTCACTGCAACCTCCACCTCCAGGGTTCAAGCAATTCTCCTACCTCAGCCTCCCAAGAAGCTGAGACTACAGGCATGTGTCACCATACCTACCTAATTTTTTTTGTATTTTTAGTAGAGACAGGGTTTCACCATGTTAGTCAGGGTGGTCTTGATCACCTGACCTCGTGATCCACCTGCCTTGGCTTCCCAAAGTGCTGGGGTTACAGGCGTGAACCACCGCGCCTGGCTGTCTTTTAAGGATCTCTGTGATTACACTAGGCCCATCGAAATAATTCAGGGTAATTTCTCCCCACCTTGAAGTCCTTAACTGAATCACATCTGCAAATTCTATTTTGCAATATAAGGTCAAGTATTCCCAGGTGCTGGGATATCTCTGGGGAGCCATTATTCTGTCTGCCTCAAGGACAGAGATGGGCTGAAAAGAAGCTTCAAGTATCAACAAGGCTATGAAAGTTACTATCTGAGGCACAAGCAGTTCCAAAGCATAGCTCCAATCAAACCACTTAGTGTACAGGTTTCACAACTACATTCTGGACGCTTTTCAACTTAACTCGCACTACACTTGCCCCATACTCTCTATGGATCACTTTAATGCCATCTTTGTTGTGAAGTGAAGCCTTCCCATTGTCCCAGAGAGAATCAGTAGTTTCATCGTCAGTAAACACGAAGCACTCTGCCCATGCCCTATTCTAGCACTTCAACACTGCCTTACAGTACCAAAATTTGTCTGTCTCCCTTGTGAGATAGTGAACCACTTGAGAATTAGAACAATGTCATTCTACATCCTGGCAAGAGGCTAGCAAGGTGCTTAGCACGTCATATTCCTTCACTCTGACATCTGTCTATACTTAACCAGCACTCACAATGACAGGCATGACTTCATCAGGAACAACATTTCACTTGGGGACATCAAATACACATTCATTAGTGAAGAGAAAAGGGTCTTTGCAAGTTCTGAACAGGTTTACCAGTATTTGCTTCAGCAAAGGGCAAGGTATGATCAGCAAAAAAGACCCAGCAGCCACAAAGTTAAAACTCAGTAGCCAACAAACATGGCAAACATATATTTAAAGATACAAAAGGCAAAGATCCTGCATTTGTCAAAACTCAGCAAATGTACGCTTAAGATTTGCACTTTTCATTTTATGTAAATTTTACATCAAAAGAAAAACCTAAACAAATATAGAATTCTAGTTAATAATACACATGTATTCTGAAATTTATAGGGAAAATGTACTCCATGTCAATTTACCTTGAAATAAATAAAAAAATACTACAAACTGATGGATAAGAGAGACAGATGGGTATGTGTTAAAATTAGGCATAGTAAAATATTAATGATAGAGTCTAGATGGGAAGTTTTATAAGTATTCACTGCAAACTTAATTTAGCCGTATGCTCAACATTTTTCATAACAAAATATTGAACAGGAAATGATAGAATCAGGCAGCAAGGAGATATTGTGTGGAAAGAGGCAAAAATAATGCCCTTGGATATTCATTACGAGTCAAAGAGGCACATATATAGACAAAGGTGGCCTATATCACACCTACTCCCAAGCTGGCTATGAAGCAAGGTTGGGATGAATTAAAAGCCCTGGCTGACATGAGACATGCTAGAAAGAGTATTGCTGATGAAAGTAAAAAGAGTCTTGTAGGCACAACAGAGATATTAACAATAAAAAACTTCTTTTTCCTTAAAATAATGTTTTTTGGTTTTTGGTCTTTTTTTTTTTTTTTTGAGATGGAGTTTTGCTCTTGTTATCCAGGCTGGAGTGCAGTGGCGCCATCTCAGCTCACGGCAACCTCTGCTTCCTGGGTTCAAGAGATTCTCTTGCCTCAGCCTTCTGAGTAGCTGGGATTATAGGCATGTGCCACCACACCTGGCCAATTTTGTTTTTTTAGTTAGAGACAGGGTTTCTCCATTTTGGTGAAGGGCGTCTTGAACTCCCTACCTCAGGTGATCCACCCACATCGGTCCCACAAAGTGCTGGGATTACAGGCATGAGCTATCACGCTCTGCAAAATAATGTTTTTTAAAAACCTAAAATGTTATTTAACTATATGCTATCAAAGCTTTGGTGTTTGAATTATTATTTGATAAAAATCAAGGAAAGCTATCTCTAGGAGCCTTTTTAAGAAAACCTTTTCCTCCTTTAACAGAAACTGGAGAAATGAGCCACTTCCAAGCCACTTTAAAGAAGCATAAAGATATAAGCCGGGTGTGGTGGCTCACGCCTGCAGTCCCAGCAGTTTGGGAGGCCGAGGTGGGCGGATCACCTGAGGTCAGGAGTTCAAGACCAGTCTGGCCAATGTGGTGAAACCCTGTCTCTACTAAAAATACAAAAATTGGCTGGGTATGGTGGCATGTGCCTGTAATCCCAGCTACTTGGGAGGCTGAGGCAGAAGAATCACTGGAACCTGGGAGGCAGAGGCTGCAGTGAGCCAAGATTGCGCCACTGTACTCCAGTTTCGGCAACAGAGCAAGACTCCATCTCAAAAAAAAAGAAAAAGGAAAAAAAATAGGAAGCACAAAGCTATAAAGGAAAGAATAAGGTACCTGGGTGTTCTTTAAAAAAACTGTCAGATTTTCTTGGCCAGGCGTTGTGGCTCATGCCTGTAATCCCAGCACTTTGGGAGGTCCAGGACAGGAGCTCGAGACCAGTCTGGCCAACATGCTGAAACCCCGTCTTCACTAAAAATACAAAAAATTAGCTGGGCATGGTGGCGGGCGCCTGTAATCCCAGCTACTGGGGAGGCTGAGGCAGGAGAATTGCTTGAATCCAGGAGGCAGAGATTGCAGTGACCTGATATTTCGCCATTGCACTCCAACCTGGGCAACAAGAGCAAAACTCCATCTCAAAAGAAAAAAAACAGAAAAAGAAAAAGTTCTCAGATTTTCTTGACAACTGGATATAATCTATAAACAGAACTGTTCTTATTCTTACTCATCCTTTATTCTTCTACATTGCCTAATAAGGTTTTGATGTTTTTCTCATATAGTTCACATATATTTCTAGCTAAAATTATTTTCTCATCGTGAAGACTTTAAAAATGTAAGTATGTGCTAACTTGTTGAGGACAGTAAGTCAATCTGTTAGCTTATATATTTCAGCTACTTTACTACAAATTATTGATAATAATTGAATCTTCTCATTTTGGCAACTTATTACTTAATAAGGATAATTTTGTAATCTCTTTTCCAGAAGGTAAGCCTCCTATCAACTTAACTACTGGCCTAAGCAGAATTTCCAGATAGTGCTTCTATAAAATATTGATAAGCACACATTCTCATTTAATTTATGATGTGTATCTCAAATCTCTGCCCTTGTGACTGGCTGATGCTAAGAGCTAAAGAAATGTGTGCTGAGAGAAGTAATGAAAATACAAGTATAATTTTCCAGAAGAGGCAGGAGCGTGTGCAGCATACCATCCAGGAGGGCTCTGCAAGATGGAGGGACAATTTTAACACAACAGAAGAGATGAGTTATGTCATAAGTGAAAAGTTAGTGTGGAAGTGATTTTAAAGGGGGTAGGGAAGACGTGTGCTATCCAGTTGCGGGAGAGCTAACTGCAGTCATCTCTAACCTAGTAACACTTGTTGGCTGGCATTCTGGGTGACATCCTGCCTTCTCTTTTACTTTTACTTTTTTTAATTAACAGTCTCTTTCTGCTAATAATGTATAGCTAGAGTTGAAACTGTTCGCCTTCTGCATACACTTTGGGTGGGATCTGCGTACACAATCTTGATGTTAACCTTATCTTTGATACTCATCTGTGTGTGAGATGGCGTATATATAATTCTAATTAACAAATCTAGTGTCAAGGGAAAATAAAAAACATAGTAATTAAATTTATGATCAGTCTCTGAAAACAAAAAAAGTAGATTAAACATACAAACATACCTCCAGTTAACCTATTTGATTAAAAAACAAAACTGAAGACGAGGAAGCTAGGAGCTAGAGATGCAGGATTTGTTTTTAAAAGACCACACACAAATCGGCTTCACCATGTGAACAGATGATAGAAAGGCCATATGCAAAATTTTGAATGTAGCTGGGGGGGGAAATGGAAGAATAGAAGAAACCTTCTTTTATATTACTCAAAATACCTGGTTCAAACTTACCACCGCCGCCGCCCGCTCTACGTCAGTCTCCAGGTGCAGCCGTTATTCTCCACAGAAGAACGTCCGCCGTGAACGCCGGGGCCGCGCGAGGGGTAGAGTGACTCGTGCAAGGGGTGACGAATACCGCCAAAATTTTTCATTGACAGAATTACGGTCCACCTAGAGAAACAACGCTAATACACGGCAACACAACTAGAGAGCGCAACGCGCGCCTGATGACGCAAACACGCAAGACCCAGCACTTCCGTATATACCTGCAACAAGCAACTAGAAGGTTCGACGGGAGAAAGCGATCCCGTCACAAAGGCAGCAGCAACTGCAAAACGGAACACGACTGCAGCCCCCCGCGCCGCGCGAGGAGCGGCGTCCGCCCCGCCTGACGTCACGCACGCTCACGCGACCTGCCCCGGTCCCATCCCTCCTGCGCACGCACGCACGCACGCACGCACGCACGCGCTCCAGCCCCGCGTTCAGTCTGCGCCCCGCCCCCCAGCCCGTCAGGCGCGCGCCCTGCGTCCCTCGAGCGGGCGACCCCTCACTGGCGCCCCAACGGACCCTGCGTGCCGGACACTGCCGGACTTCACCCTTAACAGCACAGCCCAGGCTCCTCCGCGGGGCGGCGCGCGGGCTCCTGGGAAATGTAGTCCGGCCCCGCGTCCCCGCCTCGGTCCAGACCGCCGACACCTGGAGGCAGGCGCAGATGACGGGTGAGCGTGCGGGGCGGTGGCTCTTTCACCCGGGACGAGTCCCTAGTGGGCCCAGCCTCGCCCGCTGAGTTCTCCTGCGTGCAGGGGTGGCTGCACTGGAGTCTGGGCAGCGGGGAGCCTCCCCGGGAGGCGGCGGCGGGAGACGCCCTTGAGGCAGGAGGGCCCTTTACTGCGTGCTGGGGGCGCGCGGGAAGCGGGTGGGGACCGGGCCGCGCGGGGGGCGGGGGGCGGGGTTGGCCGCGGGTGCGCAGTGTCCCGTCTGTGCTGTACAGCGTTCCCCCGCCGCACTGCCCCCCGCCTCGCTCTCGGAAGTTTGCTCAGATTTCCATGCAGAACCTTTGGTCTTAGAATTTTCAATACGTGTTTAACTTCTGACTCGAGTTTTTAAAAGTCTCATTGATTAGGCTTTTTAGTTCGTATTGAGACAGTTTTAGGTACCTTTTCCTAGATAATTGTTTTTAACCTTTTTTAAATCTAATGTTTCATATTTGTTGGCATAAAATTGACCCTGCTATTTTATCACTGTAAGTAATTACTATTTTTAATATTATAAAATAACTATATATAAATATTATATTTAATATTATAAAATAACTGCTGTGATTGTAGTTGTTTTTGAACCTAATTATTGTTTTCGAACCTAATTATCTAAGCCTTTTTTTCTTGACTACTCCTATAAGGTGTAAGGGTCCGTTAGTCTTTACAAAGATGTAAATTTGGTTGTTTTGGTTGTTTTGTTTTGGGCTTACCTTTTTTGGGGGAAGGGGTCCAGTTATAGTAAGTTTTGCTCTTAATTTTTAAATTTTCTTTTACTTTGTTGCTATTTTCTCCTTTTTTTTCCCGAGACAGAGTTTCGCTGTTTCGTCCAGCCTGCAGGGCCGTGGCGCGATCTCGGCTCACTGCAGCCTCCGCCACCGGGTTCCAGCGATTTTCCTGCCTCGGCCTCCCGTACCTGGGATCAGAGGCGCCTGCCACCACGCCCAGCTCATTTTTTTTTGTTTGGAGACGGACTCTGGCCCCGTCGCCCAGGCTGCAGTGCAGCGGCATGATCTCGGTTCACTGCAACTTCTGCTGCCTCCTGGGTTCAAGTCATTCTCCTGCCTTGGCCTCCCGAAGAGCTGGGACTGTAGGTGTACGCGGCCACGCCTGGTTAATGTTGTTTCTTTTAAGTAGAGACGGGGATTAACAGTGTTGCTTAGGCTGGTCTGGAACTCCTGAGCTCAGGCATTCCGCTCACCTCAGCCTCCCAAAGTGCTAGGATTACAGGCTCGAGCTTCCGCGCCCGGTCATCTGCTTCGCTTCTTGATTTGACTGTGTAATTAATCTATTTCTCTGTATTTGTGCTCCAAGAAATGTATGTTAATTTTTTTTTTTTTTTTTTTGGTGACGGAGTCTCGCACTGTCTCCCAGGCTGTAGTGCAGTGGCGCGATCTCGGCTCACTGCAGTCTCCTCCTGGGTTCAAGCAGTTCTCCTGCCTCAGCCTGCCGAGTAGCAGGGACTACAGGCATTGCCACCACGCCTAGCTAATTTTTTTGTTTTTAGTACAGACGGAGTTTCACCATGTTTTCCAGGATGGTCTCGACCTCCTGGCCTCGTGATCCGCCCGCCTCAGCCTTTCAAAGTGCTGAGATTACACGCATTAGCCACTGTGCCAGGCTGTGTACACATTTATAAGAGCTGAATATGTTAAAAGACTCTTAATAAAAACAAGAAACAGCTTAACCCCATGTCTTCCTAGTGGCAATCACTTGGAAATATTTGAGTAGTTCTGGCTTCAAACTCCTGTCACTGTTTTTTTTATTTACCAATTTGAGACATTATTTTAAAATTTTTATCATGTTAAATAAGAACGTTGGCTGCCTTCTTTCCACATCCTTAAATCACAATGTAATTATTTTACAAATATTATAATATAGTTCTCCCACAGATTTTGGATAAATATGTTCAGTGTTTTTATTTGATGACTATGTAGTCGTTAGTAGTGAGTCATGTTTCTCTCTTGTACAAGCTGTATGTTTCTGGTTTTTAATGACTGCCTTTTTTATTCATTTGCTTAGTTTTTCTTAAACCTATGTAAAATGTCTTTTGGTTCCATTTTCTTCAAGGTCTAATCTGTCATACAGTCTTACCACTTTTCTATTTTCCTTTACATCCCCCTACAATCTAGAATGATGAGTTATTCTGTAGGCATGCACCGCACTGGCATATTATTGGGCTTCCCTTTTACCCTCATCGGTTTCATCGTCTCACCTCTGTGTTAGATCTCCTGTATCCTGTAAAGTATTTCTATTCCTGTTTGGTGGACTGTAATCTTCTTACTTCCTTGAAAAAGGGTCCATATGATCTACATATATTAAAGTTGAAGAAATGATTAGAAATTACTTTGTCCTCATGTTTGTGTGGTGTTTTTGCCTAGTATACAAATCTCAATAGGAAATTACTTTCCAGTAGAATTTTGAAAGTCAGTGCAGCTAGATAGAAAATGGAGCAGTGTTACTGCTACTGTTGAGAGGTCTATTTCGTACTTCTTAATGTTCCTTTATACGTAATCTGTTTATCATATCTTGGAGCTCTTTGGTATTCAAAAATTTCATGATGATGTGTGTTCTAATTATTTAAAGAAATTACTTGCTTTGATGGATCAATTCTTAGATACTGTGATTTTTTTTTTTTTTTTTTTTTTTTTTTTTTTTTTTTTTTTTTTTTTTTGAGATTAAGAAGTTTCCCTATATTTGTTTGTTTCTTCCTCCCATTTTTTCTTTCTGGAACTCCGAATAATCTGGAGTTGAATATTAAAATTGCTCATATAGTTGTCTTTTTTCACTTACTCTTTTAGATCAGCTTTATTTATTTTTATTTTTGAGACAGTCTCTTGTCGCCCAGGCTGGAGTGCAATGGCGCGATCTTGGCTCACTGCCACCTCTGCCCTCTGGGTTCAAGCAATTCTCCTGCCTCAGCCTCCCGGGTAGCTGGGATTACAGATGCCCACCACTACACCTAGCTAATTTTTGTATTTTTAGGAGAGACAGGGTTTAGCCATGTTGGCCAGAGTAGTCTCAAACTCCTGACCTCGGGTGATCCACCCGCCTCGGCCTCCCAGGGTGCTGGAATGACAGGCATGAGCCACTGCACCTGGCCTTATTTACTTTTTTTAGAGTCTCATTCTGTTGCCCAGGCTGGAGTGCAGTGGAATGTCTCAGCTCGCTGCAGCCTCTGCCTCTTGGGTTCAAGCAATTTTCCTGCTTCTGGGATTACAGGTGTGCACCAACACATCCAGCTTTTTCTGTGTGTGTGTGTGTGTGTGTGTGTGTGTGTATTTTTAGTTGAGACGGGGTTTCGCTATGTTGGCCAGGCTGCTCTTGGACTTCTGACCTCCAATGATTCAACCACCTCAGCCTCCCAGAGTTTGGGAACCCACCTCAGCCTGCCAGAGTTGTTGGGATTACAGGCATGAGCCACTGTGCCCAGTCAAGATCAGCTTTCTAGAAAAGTTCCTTAAGTTTATCTTTTAACCCTTGTACCTTTTGGGGGAGTTTCTAAATTATAATGTTTAATTTCCTGGGAAATTAAACAAAAAAATCCAGAGAGTTCTGTTCTTATTTCATATAGGAAATATCTCTCTGATTATTTTTAAAATTATGAAGTTTTCAAACACATATAAAAATATAATAGTATTGTGTACCTATCATTCTATTTTTTTTTTCTGGTGAGAAGATATACATATTTAGAATTAGCCATCCAGACTCAGTTTATCCCAATTTTGTTGACAGCATCCAGAGCACGGTAACCAGCAGCCAGTCAAACATATGCCTTCTTCTGTTCATCAGGCCTGATCAAGGTGTGGACACTGGCAACATCAATGTCATAAAGCTTCTTCACGAGACTGCAAAGAAGGCTTGTTGACCTGTTGCTTGTTGGCTTTAAGATCCACAAGTGTGTTATCTTCTACATTCTTCATGGATGACAGTAGTCAGTAGGAATTTGATGACAGCATGGTGGTCAGTCTTGTTTCTACTGAGAATGCTCTTCCAAAGATATGAAGTATCTCAGTGTCTTGGGCTGCTAGAAGGTGAGTGACATGCGGATCTTCTTTTTTTTTGTGGCTGTGGGTGCTTTCACCACTGCCTTTTTGGCCTTTAAAGCCTTTGCTTTGCCTTCAGCCTTAGGAGAGGCAGGAGTTTCCTTCTTCGCCATCAGTGCCATCGCATGAAAAAGGTGCTATAATTCAATTTTGAGGCAAATCGTGGACATTATATATTATTTGTAAATATTTCAAAATGTATCTCTGAATGATAAGTACTCCTTTAAAAATCATGGCCCGGGTGTGCTGGCTCATGCCTGTAAGCTCAGCACTTTGGGAGACTGAGACAGTCAGATCACAAGATCAGGAGTTCGAAACCATCCTGGCCAATATGGTGAAACCCCGTCTCTACTGAAAATACAAAAATTAGCTGGGCGTGGTGGTGCACGCTTGTAGTCCCAGCTACTTGGGAGGCTGAGGCAGAAGAATCGCTAGAACCCAGGAGGTGGAGGTTGCAGTGAGCCGAGATCACACCACTGCACTCTAGCCTGGGTGACAAAGTGAGACTCCATCTCAAAAAACAAAAAAATCATAAGTAGGATATTCTCACACCTGCAAAATTTATAATTCCTTTATGTCAAATTTACTGGCAAAAGCGGGGGGAGGGGGTTGGTGTGTATTTGTAGTCGCAGGCATTCCAGAGGCTAAGAGGCCAAGGTCGAGGCTCACTGAAGCCAGGATTTCAAGATCAGCCTGGGCAACATAGTGAGATCCTATCTCTAAAAAAATAGGTAAATAATAAATATATTGGCAGTGTTACGATTTTTCTGTTTTCTCATAAATTCTAAAAATTGATTTCTTTGACTCATGATCCAAATAACATTCATACAATTTGAAATCTCTCTGGTTTTTCCATAGAAAAACTATATCTCCATGTTGTTTTAATTACAGTTTCTCTTATTACGTGCTCTTTTGAAGATGCTATTGCTGCTTTGAAGTTTGTTGTTTTCTGTTTCTTACAGTGTTTCCTCTGAATTCCTCCTTTGCTTTTGTTTTACTCTTACACCCCACTGCTTTCTGCTGAGTTCAGTTTACATCCTTTTAGTGGTTCCTTAAGGAGCTACCTTGAGTGATAAACACACACACCCATATAGATTCCTTTTTTTTTTTGAGATGGAGTTTTGCTTTTGTTGCCCAGGCTGGAGTGCAATGGCAGGATCGCAGCTCACTGCAGCCTCCACTTCCCAGGTTCAAGCAGTTCTCGATTCTCATGCCTCAGCTTCCCAAGTAGCTGGGCTTACAGGTGCCTGCCACCATGCCCAGCTAATTTTTTGTATTTTTAGTAGAGACAGGGTTTCACCATGTTGGCCAGGCTGGTTTTGAACTCCTGACCTCAGGTGATCCACCTGCCTCAGCCTCCCAAAGTGCTGAGATTATAGGCCTGAGCCACCGTGCCCGGCGTAGATGCCTTTTATATTGCTCTCACACTTTAGCATACGATTGAATTCTAGGTGGTGGTTGTTTTTCTTTAGTACTTGGAGATATTATTATATTGCCCTCTTGGCCTCTATCTTTGTATCTGAGAAGTCTGTAGTCAGTATAATTTATATTCCTTTGTATATAATTAGCCTTTTCTCTTCAGTAACTTTAAAGTTTCACACATTATTCTTGATATTCTACAGTTTACCTTCAGTGTAGCTGGTGGCTGATGTAGGCTTTCAAATCAAGGACTTACGTATCCTTTCAGCTTGGGGTCAAAACAATCATTCTATCTCACATTGCTTCTTTTCTATTCCCTTTATTCATTTCTTTTGGAATTCCTGTTAGACACATATGTACATCTTTAATCCATCTGGAATTTGTGAATGCAAGAGATGTTTGTAAATAAGTTATAAAACAGGTGTGTTTCATAGGGAAATTATTTTTTGTGTCTCAAAAAGTTAACTTTAAAAAGTAGCAAATTGTCCATTAAATTTAATTGAGCAACCATGCATTTTTAACTGGTTGGTTCCTTTTAGTTTTAATTTTTTAAAATAACTCATGCTCCAGCCACCCAGATCTGAAAGTGGTCTGCAGGAGAAGCCACTACAAAGAATCAGGATGGCATTTCTTAAAGTGGGTAAGGATGGTTATATTACATGTCAGGACAAATCCCAGTAAAGATTTTAAGCTGGTTAGACCTCGCCGAGAGATCATGGGAAGGCTCTACAATTTTGTATTCACCTTTCACCAAATGGGACCCTGTTTCCAGCTCTCTTCTTTTACCTGAACCTGCTTCTTTGGCTACAGGGGGAACTCCTGGTGAAAATGCATCCCTCCTGTGACTGAATTGGAGAAACAAGAACAGAAACATACTGATCTCTCTACTCTTTTGTGTAGGCTTATGTACTCACAAAATGGCAGTTATTGACCTATCCTCCAGATGGGCTTTGCCTAAACAGGACTCTGCTTATTTCCGTCTGAGAAATGCTGAAGAGGACAGGATGATTGCTGTATTTCTGACAACCTGGTTACAGGAACCAATGACCTTCAAAGATGTAGCTGTAGAGTTCACTCAAGAGGAGTGGATAATGCTGGATTCTGCTCAAAGAAGTCTATACAAAGATGTGATGTTTGAAAACTACCGAAATCTCACCTCTGTAGAATATCAATTGTGCAAGCTTACTGTGATCTCCCCATTGCATCAAGACGAGATACGGAATATGAAAAAGAAAATTCCCCAAGGCATCTGTCCAGATCAGAAGATTCAACCTAAAACCAAAGAATCAACTATGCAGAATATTTTGGGAGAGGAACCATTCAATGCAGTGAAAATGATAAAATTCACAATCGATAATTGGTCCTCCACATTAAGAGAAGACTGGGAGTGCCATAAGATCAGAAAACGGCTTAAGATTCCTGGGGGACGTTGGAGGCAAGTGACATGTGCCCCAAAGGAAACGGTATCTCAGGATCTATTCTGTGACTATCATGAATTAGAGGAAAACTCTAAACATAGATCAAAACTTATTTTTTCACAGAGCATTTTCACTGGTAAACATTGTCAAAACTGTTACTCAGAGATTGGACATTCAAAACACAATTCAATCATAAACAATTATGTGAAAACCTCTGTAAGTGAGAAGCTCTGTGAAAGTCATGAATATGATACAAATCTATGGCATCTTCAGAGAAATCAAACAGTACAAAAAAAGTACATATATTCTAAATGTGGAATGCACTTCAAGCATAATATGTTTACTCTACCTAACAATTGGCATATGGCACAGAATTCTTGTGAATGTAATAAAAACAAAACCCTGTGTCATCAATCATCCCTTAAGAAACAAGGGCAAACTCATATAGAAAAGAAACATAAATGTAATCAGTGTGGAAAAGCCTTCAAAAGGATTTCTAATCTTATTTTACACAAGAAAAGTCACATGGGTGAGAAACAATACGAATGTAAAGAATGCAGTAAAGTGTTCAATGATTCCTCAACTTTAAAGAGACATTTAAGAACTCACACTGGAGAGAAACCCTATGAATGTAATCAGTGTGGAAAAGCTTTCAGTCAGAAAACATCCCTTAATGCTCATGTGAGAATTCACACTGGAGAGAAACCTTATGAATGTAATCAGTGTGGAAAATCCTTTGGTACAAGCTCTTACCTTACAGTGCACAAGAGAATACACACTGGAGAAAAACTCTATGAATGCAGTGAGTGTGGAAAAGCCTTCAACACGAGCTCTAACCTTAAAGTTCATAAGAAAATTCACACCAGAGAGAATCCTTATGAATGCAGTGACTGTGGGAAAGTTTTCAGTGGACTCTCATCCCTTAGAGTGCACATAAGAACTCACACCGGAGAGAAGCCCTATGAATGTAAGGAATGTAGGAAAGCCTTCAGTGTTTCATCTTCTCTTAGGAGACATGTGAGAGTTCACACTGGAGAGAAACCCTATGAATGTATTCAATGTGGAAAAGCGTTCAGTCAGAGCTCTTCACTTATTATACACAAGAGAATTCATACTGGGAGAGAAATCCTGTAAGTGTTATGAATGTGGAATTGCTGTTTTCATTGTCTTAAGGTGGATTCCAATCTCCTTTTCTTAGTCTTTGTTCTCTAGAATAACCATTTAAAGTCTTAAATCTTTCATAATATAACACGTTGTTCTATAAATACTGTCTAATGACCTTTTTGATCCATGGCTAACTAGATTTAGGTATTTTTAATAAGTGAGGTATGTAGATTTTCAGTTATCTTTTTATTATTGGTTTCTAGGTTAATTCCATCATTTCTGGAGCATCTGGACTATATTTTGCTGCTTTGTTGGTGTTTTTGTGAAAGTTGTTGTATGGCCAACCAAACACTGAGCTCATCTTTCCTTACTAATGAATTCCATTTTAGTCAAGAACAAGAAGATCTCTGGTTATAGAACTCTTATTTGACTTCTTGTAGCCAAGGGTAGCCATGTCATTCATTCCTGCTGATTCAAAAATTGATATCACTGGGAACAGAACTGTCTATCTTGTCCTCTCCTTTTTGCACTTTACCTTTTCCCCTATGAATTTGCCATTCTAGAGCTGCTGAGAGAGCTATCTAGTGGCCATGGGAGTGACAACTGTGGCCTAAGGATGAAGTAGAAGAAAGAGAACCTTGTTCCTCAAAGAAATCTTTAAATAGTTGTACCAACCCTGCACTGCTTGTATCAGACACGTTTGTATGGGAGAAAAATATATTAATTGATTTTTTTCTTTTTTTCAGTTTTTCAGACAGGGTCTCTGTCAGGCTGGAGTGCAGTGGTATGGTCACAGCTCATTGCAACCTCGACCTCCCAGGCTCAAGTGATCCCTCCTCAGTAGTTGGGATCACAAATTCATGCCACCATGCCTCGCTAATTTAAAAATGTATATTTTGTAGAGACAGACTCTTCCTGTCTCTATAGGCTGGTCTCAAACTCCAGGCTGGTCTCAAACTCCTGGGCTCAAGCAGTCCTCCTGCCTTTGCCTCCCAAAGTGCTAGGATTACAGGCATGAGTCACCATGCCTGGCCCTTACTGATTTTTTTTTAAGCAGTACATAAATGCAGTCAAGGCAGTCACCATATTGTAGAAAAAAAAAAAAAAAAAAAACAGGCATATAGAGTTAAATGTTTTATGTTGGTTGTACACATTTGAAGAGGAACATAGAAAAAAAAGAGTATGGAAAAGGAATGTTGACAGAACTTTTGTGCTTAGGTAACAGATGAAGATAGAGCCAAGATCACTGAAAGCAAGTGTTGAGGGCAGCAAAAAGATCATCCCAACGTTTCAGCATTGGAACTACAGAAAGTTTTCCGATAAAGGGGGAGTTACCAATTTTAAATGCTAAATAAAGCATGAGATTTTGCTGGTTGGTCTTGCAGATTCTGACCAGGTTAGTTCTAATTCGTTAGGAAACAGAATATGGAAGGGACGGCATGTGGTGGAAGAAAGAAGGCAGTAGATGCTGTTTTAGTTATTCGTGATAACTTCAGAGGATTATAAGCGATCCAGATGAAGAGGTTGGTATGCAGTTCTAGACCTGAGGAGCTATCTAGATAGAGATATAAATTTTAATGACATTAGTAAATAGACTATAACAGGCTTTGTGAAGGTGAATAAGGATGAAAAGAGAATGTCTGACCTAGCCTGAAGACATAGACTTAAAGGAACCATAGCAGAGAGATAAGAGGAAAACAAGAAGAATGGAGTTTCACTGAACCAAAACAAAGGAGTTGCAAAAAGGAAGGTGAAGTTGGCTGGGCATGGTAGTTCACACCCTTAATCCCAGCACTTTGGGAGGCCAAGGCAGGTGAATCACAAGGTCTGGAGATCAAGAACATCCTGGCCAACAAGATGAAACCCTGTCTCTACTAAAATACAAAAATTAGCCTGGCGTGGTGACACGTGCCTGTAGTCCTAGCTACTCAGGAGGCTGAGCAAGGGGAATCACTTGAACACAGGTGGCAGAGGTTGCAGTGAGCCGAGATCACACCACTGCACTCCAGCCTGGTGACACAGCAAGACTCCTCAAAAGGAAAAAAAGAAAAGTGAAGTTAACTATTTTCAGTGTTACTTAGGGATCAAATTAGATGAAGTCTAAGAAGGTAAACGTGTGGGGATCGCTCCAGCGTAGAGGCCCCCTGACTGTGCCTCCGCCATAATGTGAGCTTGAGCCCATACACATTCCCCCCTCCTGGAGGCAGTCGAGCTATGGAAAAGCAGAAACTAAAGGATGATTCTGTAGAAGTTATTTCAGACTCTGACGCTAACATAATGGCCGGTGATGGCTGTGTGGTCTTACTAGACATTGTGTTTTTCCTTGGTTCCTGTTCTGGGCTAGTTTTATGACTCTGTTTACCAAACACTGCTTAAACCCTGTGACCATTCATACGACCTCTAAAGAATGTTACCTTTCTAAATGTAAATCCCTACACCTTTAAGATCTATGATCTTGCCTGACCTCTAAAGAATGTTACCTTTCTAACTGTAAATCCCTACACAATAGATAAAGAAAAATCACCTGCTCCCTTTTATGGTGCCTCACTATGTACCTTTTCTGTTACTAGTTTCTCATCTCCTCCCCCAGATTTGCAGTATTGCAACTTTCTGTTCCCCTTTATTGTATAGAATTAACAATGTGAGTTGACGTCAGCTACTGAAAGCTGAAGGTATATATTGGGACCCTATGCACAAAAAAAATTGCTGTTTAGGCATTGCCTATTCAGTCCTCCAGACCCTGTCTTTCCGTCTTTCCATCTTTCTGTCCTTTTTCTCTTCCGCACACTCTCTCTTCCAGGTATAGGGACCCTCTTGCTGGCCAAGAGTCCCCGGCAGATGTGCTGGCCCCGACATCTGGCAACCACAACGTGGGGCCTGGACACGAGAGACCACAGTGACGCTTAATGAATAAAGAGGTGAGGCTGCAGCAGTAAGTTTTCTGAGTGATATTTTTTTAAATCGTGTATATATAATTGTTGATTTTGTCAAGTTTTTCAATCTGGAGTAAAACAGGGCAATTAGAGTCTAAGGAACATAATATGTTTATACAGCTTTTACAGTCAGTGATTAAGTCGCATGGTCATGATATTAAGTTAAAAACTGTTGAGGAATTTGTGCATATTGTGCGGGAAATCTGCCCGTGGGTCCCTGAGGGTGGCTTTCTTGATGAAGCCGCGTGGAATGTTATTGGTGAGAAAATTGAACAATTTACTTTTTATAATAAGTCTCTCCCTCAGTCTGAAACTTTACTTTCTGTTAGGTCTAAATTACGCGATTGTGTCTGCCCGCCTAAAACATCCCCTCTCACTGCTCCTCCCTATGCCTCTGTCGCTGCTTCCCCTCCCGCTGCTGCGCCTTCTGCTACCTCGCAGCCACCTCTTTACGTTGCATCTCCTCCGCCTGATCCACACGATTTAGCAGAACGTGGGTCTAACTTCTCACATTCAGGATACCTACCTTGGGATGATTTTCAGCCTCTAGCAGAGGTACTTGTGGACAAGACACGGGCTCCAAACAATTCACCACAATGGACTCCTGGAACGGTAACTTTTACCCTCCCGCCCGATCTTGCCCGTCAATTTCAGGACTTACTTTCCCTTTGCTCTCGCGCCGTTTACCCAACAGCAACAGTGTTTTCCAGTCATGCACCAGGTACAGTCACCGGCCACTCCTGGAGCCGTTATGCCTGTGCCCTTATGCTCTACAGTCACCTCTCCTATTTCCCCTCTGTCTCATGCTTTGATGTCTATGCACAGAGGTTTTGCTGATTGTGACAATTTGCTCCCAGTTTTGTATCCCATCATCGAGGTCGTGGACGATCGAGGCGAAGCGCTTTGTAACTGTGATCCTATCGCCCCCAAAGTTCTTCGTGAGCTTAAGGAGGCTGTTTCTTTGTATGGCCCCACCGCCCCATATACTCTCACTCTTCTTGATAATCTTGCTTTCTCTGCTATGCCTCTCACTGATTGGGGTCACCTTACTAAAGCTTGTTTATCTGGTGGTGATTTTTTACTTTGGAAGGCTTATGGGGATGGTGCTTATGAGCAGGCTCAGCATAATCACCGTCAGCAGTCCCCCATTACTATGGATATGCTTATGGGTCGAGGTCAGCACGAGGATTTGAATGCCCAAGTTGCCATGCCGACTGAGGCTTTTGTTCAAATTAATGGCCTGGCGGTCCAAGCCTGGCGCCAATTGTCGTCATCAGCCTCTAAAACTCAGGAATTGGCTAAAATCAGACAAGGGCCTGACGAAACTTACCAAGATTTTGCCTCCCGCTTACTGCAAGCGATGAGCCGTCAGGTTGGGGATGATGAGGCTGGGGCTATACTTGTTAGACAACTGACTTTTGAAAATGCTAACGGTGCATGTCAGGCTGCTGTCAGACCTTGGCGAAAAAAGGGTCATTTACATGACTACATTCGTTTATGTGCTGATATTGGCCCCTCCTACCAACAGGGACTTGCCATGGCAGCCGCCCAGGCTGGCATGACCATTGCTGCCTTCTTAAAAGCCTCCGCAAAATAAACCCAGTATTAAGTGCTACCGCTATGGTGGTTTTGGACATGTGGCGAAAACCTGCCAGGCCTCTCTTTCCCCTAATCCTTCACTCTTGCCCTTACCAGTTCCGCCAAGTACCTTGAAGCCTTCTGCCCGACAGCCTGGGGAATGCCCTCGCTGTCACCGTGGTAATCATTGGGCCAACGAATGTCACTCTAAACGCGATGCTTAGGGCAAAGCTCTTTCCCCTCGGTCGGGAAACTCCCAGAGGGGGCTGTCGCGACCCCCTCAACAATTCGGGGCACCTGTTATTCAGTCTCTAGCTCCGCAGGGAGCAGGAAATCCATTTCTCAACTCCAACGTGCAACCCCAGACAGTGCAGGACTTGACCTCTGTTCCTCCTCCCGACAGGTATTAACTCCTGATATGGGACCTCAAGCCATTCCGACAGGTATTTTTGGGCCTCTCCCTTCTGGCCATGTTGGTTTAATTTTAGGTCGCAGCAGTTGGTCTTTAAAAGGGCTTCAGGTCATTCCTGGTGTAATTGATTCTGATTATACTGGTGAACTTAAAGTTATTGCATGGGCGCCTAAGGGGATTTACTCCTGAACAGCCTTTCGCTCAGCTTTTGTTTATCCCTATCAATGTCGCTATGGGTGAATCGCTCACTCCCCAGCCCAGGGGAGACTGAGGTTTTGGCTCCTCCTCATATGCCTACTGAGTTCAATCCATTTCTGCTACTAGACCTGAATTGGCTCTCAAAATTAATGGTAAACAATTTAAAGGCCTTTTAGATACCAGAGCCGATGTGTCTGTTATTTCAGCTAAACATTGGCCTCCTAATTGGCACACTACTATGGCTATGACTTCCTTACAGGGTATTGGCATGATTGCTAACCCTCAGCAATCTGCTGACTTGCTGACTTGGACTGATTCAGAGGGTCATTCTGGCTCCTTTCACCCCATGTTATTTCTGGTATTCCTCTCAATCTTTGAGGCTGAGATGTTTTGGAATCTATGGGAGCTCATTTGCTTACCGGTGGCACCACCCTAGACATTATGCTTAAACAAGGTTATCTGCACTCCAAAGGCTTGGGAAATCATTTACAAGGCTCACCCAAGCCTCTATCCATATCACAAAAATCTGACCATTCTGGCTTAGGGTATTTTTCCAAGGGGTTACTGTAACTCCCGATGCCCACGCCGATGCTATCACATGGAAGCCTGATTCCTCGGTTTGGGTAGACCAGTGGCCCCTGTCTGCAGAAAAAATTGCTGCTGCCTGAGAATTGGTTCGGGAACAACTCGATGCAGGCCATATCTGACCTAATAGTCCTTGGAACTCACCTATTTTTGTCATTAAGAAACGTTCTGGTAAATGGAGATTATTGCAGGATTTAAGGAAGGTTAATGAAACTATGGAAATTATGGGACCTTTACAACCTGGCTTGTCCTCCCCTGTTGTGGTTCCACAGGACTGGCAACTTTTAGTTGTTGATTTAAAAGACTGCTTTTTTACCATTCCTTTAGCTCCTGCCGATTGTAAACGCTTTACTTTTAGTATTCCACCAATTTCGAGCCACCCTATGATAGATATGAATAGGTTGTTCTCCCACAAGTTATGGCTAATAGTCCCACCTTATGCCAATCCTGTGTTGCCAAAGCTATTTACCCAGTGTGACAAAGTTTTCCTGATGCATTGCTGTTACATTACATGGATGATTTATTGTTGGCTGCTCCCTCAGAGTCTCTTTCATTTCAGGCATATCAACTTTTAAAGAACTGTTTAAATGAGGCCAATCTCATTATAGCCCCTGATAAAAGTTCAAACTGGTACTCCTTACCATTATCTTGGATGACTCATTGAGTCTAACCAGGTCTCCTTTAAAACTCCACTTTTGTTCACAGGTAATCTGAAAACTTTACATGATTTCCAAAAGTTTTTGGGTGATATTAACTGGATTCGTTCTAGTTTAAAACTTAAAACTGGTCAACTTAAGCCTCTCTTTGATATCTTAAAGGGCCCTTCTAAGCTGCCCTCTCCTAGATCGTTATCAGATCCTGCTAAACAGGCTCTGCAACTTGTACATGAGGCCCTCCTTCAAAAAAAATTGACCAGAATAGAAGACAATATGCCGTGATGTTACTACATTCTTCGTACTGCCTATACCCCTACTGGAGTTTCTTGGCAGCGAGGAATTTTGGAATGGATCCATCTTCCAGCAAGCCGTGGTAAAGTTATTTCCCCCTACTATGACCTGGTCGCTGCCCTGGTTGCTAAGGGTAGACACCGTGCTCTTACCCTATTTGGATTTGAGCCCTTGGAAATTATCGTTCCCTATGCTAATACTCAACAACAGTGGTTGTGGCAATTTTCTGATTCTTGGCAATTGGCTTTTGCAGGTTTTTCTGGACAAATTTTGTGTCATTACCCTGCTGTTAAATTACTACAGTTTTATTCACAGTGCTCTCTTATCTTTCCACAAACCTGCATCAAATCACCTTTGCCTTCTGCTTGTCTAGCCTTTACTGATGGTTCCTCTTCGGGCGTTGAGGCCGGTACTGTTAACAGCCAGCCATTTTCTTTTCAGACAAATGAACATTCGGCTCAGTGTGTGGAGTTACTGTCAGTCCGGCATGTTTTAGAAAATTGGGATACGCCTTTGAATATCTATTCTGACAGTCAATACGTGGTTAATTTGGTTCAAAATTTGGAGACTGCTCCTCTCTCCTTTCCTGATTCGTCTCCTATCATTCACCATTTACTCCCTTTACAGCAGGGTTTGTGGAGACGATTTTACCCTTTTTCTTATTGGCCATATCAGAGCTCATTCCACTCTGCCTGGACCTTTAACTGAAGGAAATTCTTTTGCAGATCAACTTACAGAACAGATTTTTCCTGTATTGACTCCTGTGCAACAGGCTGAGGCTTCTCATGCGCTGTATCATCAAAATGCATGCAGCCTACGCCTACAGTTTAAGATTACCAGAGCCCAAGCCCGACACATTGTTAAGGCGTGCTCTGCCTGCTCACCTTATCTGCCTGTTACTCAACATCACGGGATTAACCCCTGAGGCTTGCAGGCCAGACACATTTATCAAATGGATGTTACTCATTTTTCTCCTTTTGGAAAGTCACAATATGTACATGTTACTATTGATGCTATTCTCATTTTGTTGTTGCTTCTGCTCATACAGGTGAAGCTGTTAAGGATGTTGTCTCTCATTGTCTACAAGTTTTTTCTGTTATAGGAGCTCCCAAGATTTTGAAAACTGACAATGGTCCAACCTATACCAGTAAAGGTTTTGGTAACTTTTGCTCTCAGTTTCAGATTTCTCACCGTACTGGTATTCCTTTTAATCCTCAGGGTCAAGGCATTGTTGAACGCTCTCATGCTGTTCTAAAAAATTTGTTAAATAAACTTAAGCATGGCAGCACCTTTGACCTTATTCATAAGACACCTCACAATTGCTTACATCATGCCTTGTATGTCCTAAACTTTCTGACCCTGGATGTCAATGGCCTTTCAGCTGCTGATCGCTTTTGGCATCCTCAGGACAAGGCTGTTGCAAAAGTGTGGTGGAAGGATACTTTAACCAATGGCATGGACCAGATCCAGTCCTCATATGGGGATGAGGACATGTTTGTGTTTTCCCCAGGTCTGCTGACTCTCCTATTTGGGTTCCTGAGCACCTCGTCAAGCATGGACCAGTTCAGAGGCAAAGCCAACACCCTGATCCCACGGTTTCATCGCCTTTACCTGGCTCCTTATCCGCCGAGGCAGATGAGCCTTCCTCTCCGCTCCGTAGACGCGCCTCCTGACGTGGGCTCAGATGCGGAGGCTTAGAGCTGAGGCTTCTCAACTTACTGCAGCACAAGGACAATCAGAACTCCGTCTGTTCTGTTTTTAGCCATGTTGGCTACTCTGTCCTGCCAGGTGCCTAATGCACAGTCTTTACCTGATTTGCAGGTGCTCTGGGCCTACGTCTCTGACCTGCCTGTTCATCCTGTCACTTGGGCGGATTCGGCTTTCCCTGTCTATACCAATGACACCTCTATTTTGGGGTTTCCTTCTGCTACTCATATCACTCCTCAATGCGCTAACTACTATTACTGGGCACAGGCCATTAGCCCTCCTTTGTGTTTCTATGCCTCTAACGTTTGGGATCAACTGTCCATTAGGAATCGTGTTGCTTTTCTTCCTATCGCTCCCTCCACCAACGGCCCCTACTGTTTTGAAGTGGGTATGAAACATCTTGCTACCTATGAAGGACCATCTGCCCTTCTTAAAGGGGAAATTTCTCTCCGGAGAGATTGGACTCTGTCCTATTATGGTATTAGGGAATCTTGGAATGTTTCCTCTCCTGATTCCCCCATTATGGAGAGAACACATTGTAATCCTACAAACCATTCTCTTGATCCTTTCCCTACCTGGAATTTTTGCTATCCAAAGCAACGCACAGCCTTAAATTACACCCTTTCCACTGGCTTTTCTTTGTGTGACTGATCTGTCCTGTCTCCCCTACATGTCGATATCAAACGCTATCAGGTTCCAGGGGACTAGGCAGTTCCTATTTTCTCTACTGCCTCGGGTCGTGTTTATACTTCTCTGTGGCACCTTTTTCCTGCTCTGGTTCCTAGTTATTGGTGAGCTGGATCTCGTAGCACTACCTACCCTTGTCGCTGTCCTCATTATGTGAAGGCCTGCGTTGCCTCTCATGCTTTACTATATGGCTGTATCAATATTGCTCATTCTAATGGACATTATTCTATTTCTTGCACCAATTGGACGCTTTCCAATTGCTTAGACTCTTGTTTTTCCCACCCCTGCAATTCTTGTTGTGCATCAGCCTCCATATGTCCTGTTGCCTGTTAATCTTACTGGACCTTGGTATGATGAACACAGCTTGTAAGTTTTACACCAAATTAGAGATTTGATGATTCGCCCCAAATGCTTTATTGGTCTCTTAATTGCAAGCACTTTGGCTATTGTCACTGTTGTTGCCATTGCTGTTACTGCCGCCGTCAGTCTCACTCATAGTGTTCAAATGCTTCTTATGTTAATCATTTAGCTAGAAATATTTCTGTTTCTATGGGTACTCAAATGGATATTGATAAGAAACTGGAAGCTAAACTTAATGCTCTTGAACAAACTGTTACTGTTTTGGGGGATAAAGTTTATAATATGCAATCTCGTATGATTTTACGCTGTCATGTTGATTTTAAGTACATTTGTGTAACTTATACTCCTTATAACGACACTGAATGGACCCCTCCTGAGTTCTGGCGATTCTCCTGCCTTGGCCTCCCGAGTAGCTAGGATTACAGGCATGTGCCACCACACCCGGCTAATTTTGTATTTTTCGTAGAGACAGGGTTTCTCCATGTTGGTCAGGCTGGTCTTGAACTCCCGACCTCAGGTGATCCGGCCGCCTCAGCCTCCCAAAGTGCTGGGATTACAGGCATGAGCCACTGCACCCAGCCTATCCCACATCTTTTTAAACATCTTTCCATGCCAGTGCATGTAGTTCTATTTTATTTGTAATAGCTGCTTAGTATTTAATTATATGCTTGTACCATAATGTATTTAATCCATTTGCCTCCAAAGTTTTTATAACAAACAATACCACAATCAGTAATACTGTTTATATATTGTGCTTTCCTATCAACTGTTCTCTACAGTGCTCTCAGGGTCCACCAAAATTACTAACCTGATCATATAACATATCACTTTTAAATCTTCCTCTGGCATTTTTCTCCAGTTAAGATAAAATCTTCTTACAAGACCTTTTCAGGCCTCATCTCTTATTATTCCCTTTATCTTCACTGTCTCCCTAACTTAACCTGTCCTATTTATCCTTTAGGTATCGTGTCCTTTATCTGCTTTAACAATACTTATCACACTTTCACACAGTATTTCCTGTTTGTGTATTGTATCCTCTACACTGTAAGTTATGGTAAGGTGGAAACTTTGTCTAAATTTTTCATTGTTTTATTACTTGGCCCAGTGCAGGTGTTCACTTAAACATTTACAGTTCTTCAATAAATTTTGTGCCTTTTCTTTTACTTAGCATTCTAGCAGAAGTTTAACTTAAAAGGTATTTTAAGTGATTGTAAAGTAAAAGTTGCAAGGAGCTGGGTGCAATGGTTTGTGCCTGGAGTCCTGTCTATTCTGGAGGCTGAGGTGGGAGGATTGCTTGAGCCCAGGAGTTTGAGACCAGCCTAGGCAACATGGCAAAACCCCATCTCTACCAAAAAAATTACCTGGGCCAGACACAGTGGCTCACGCCTTTAATCCCAGCACTTCTGGAAGGCCAAGGTGGGTGAATCACCTGAAGTCAGGGGTTCGAGACCAGCCTGGCCAACATGGCGAAATCCCATCTATTAAAAGTACAAAAATTAGCCGGGCATGGTGGCAGGTGCCTGTAATCCCAGCTACTCAGGAGGCTGAGGCAGGAGAAGGTTGAACCTGAGAAGCGTAGGTTGCAGTGAGTCAAGGTTGCCCCACTGCACTGCAGCCTGGGCTACAACAGCGAGACTCTGTCTCAAAAAAAAAAAAAAAAAATTACCCATGGTAGCATGAATCTGTGGTCCCAGCCAGCAGGGAGGCTGAGGTAGAATCACTTGAGCTGGGAGGTTGAGGCTGCAGTGAGCTGTGATTGCACCACTGCACTCCAGCCTGGGGGACAGAGTGAGACCCTGTCTAAAAACAGAAACAACAGAAACTTGTGACAGTTAAGCAGTAAGTGTCCAAAGCCGGAATATTTATAAGCTTTAAATATTTAAAACCTAGCAATTTTAAACTGAGATTTTATAAAAGGACTCTTCATATAAGCATTTATAAGTAACAATATTCACCTCAATTTCATAGTGTAGTGAGAAACTGGAAAATTCCTAAATTCCCAGTAACAGTAAAATGGAATATAATGCAGTCATTAAAATGTAATTCTGTGTGGACTGACATGTGGAGATCAAATTGATACATTACGAATTTTTAATAGTCACAAAATATTAGTGGATGATGGTTTTTAATGCATATTATAAATATGTGTGTATGTACATTGAAAATATGGAAAGATATACAGCTAAGTGTTATCAATGGTTATGTCATGTTTTTTCATTTTTTAAGATGTCTAGTTTAGTGAACAGATCTGTTGTCTATTTTTTAAAAATAATTCTGGTCAGGCACGGTGGCTCACGCCTATAATCCCAGCACTTTGGGAGGCCCAGGTGGGCGGATCACGAGCTCAGGAGTCCAACATGGTAAAACCCCGTCTCTACTAAAAATTATAAAAATTAGGTGGCCATGGTGGTTTGTGCCTGCAGTCCCAGCTACTTGGGAGGCTGAGGCAGGAGAATTGCTTGAACCGGGACCCGGGAGGCGGAGGTTGCAGTGAGCCAAGATTGCACCACTGCACTCCAGCCTGGGCTACAGAGCGAGACTCCATCTCAAAAAATAATAATTCTATCATTAACTTCTTAGTACTTTTTTCTTTTATTCTTTTTTTATTTTTTATTTTTCAGAAGACCTAGAAGCTAACTTAATACTTTTTAAAGAATGAATTTAACATCTTCAAAGTTGTAAATAATTTCCTTAGGCTGTTGGACACATAGATTCTTTTCATTTTTTAAAATACCAGATAAAAAATTGAAAATAAATTGACTTACATTTTCTATCTCCTACCTTTTTTTTTTTTTTAATTAGAGCTGTATTATTTTTATTTCTAGAATTAGCGAGACAAACGGTGTACTTTGGGTTATCCTCTGGGAAATGTACTGAAACTGTGAGAGCTACCATTTTCAAGAATTAAAACTCTGAAAGAGAGAGAGAGGCTAGACGGTGAGACCCTGGGAGTCAGGAGGACTGAGTGCTCTGTGGCTCTGCTGCTGAGTAGCTGTGGTCCAGGGCATGTTATTTATCAGTGCAGACACTCTTAGATTCTTCTGGTGCTGAGTCTATGGTTTTAAGTCCAGTTAAAGAGGATGGTGAGCAAAAGAGCCTAAGGTATATCAATAGCAAAGGGGCAGAAAATGGAGAAACAGGAAGGAAAAAGACTGGAGGTACTGTGAAAAAAGAAATTGAGAGAAAGACAAAGAAAAGAAACTAACATTTATTGAGAATCTAGTGTGGGCTACTGATGATGAGATTACGAGTGCTTCTGAAACTACAATTATGTGATTACAAATCACATTCTCTTTTCTACTTTTATTTCTTTAAATTGCATTTTAGGTTTTGGGGCACATGAACACACATGGCAGTGTGATTTGCTGCCTTCCTCCCCATCACCTATATCTGGCATTTCTCCCCATGCTGCCTCTCCCCAACTCCCCACCCACCCCCCACTGTCCCTCCCCTCTTTCCCCCGACAGACCCCAGTGTGCGATGCTAGGCAAACGTTTTGAAAGTGTTAATAAAGGACATGGATACTTTTTAGACATCCTCTTATTCTAGGCAAAATTCAGTATATGAAATATACAAATAAGGTTCTATGATAAGAACAGGGAACTGTGTTAGAAGAGCCAGTCAGGGGCTAGGCATGGTTGCTCACACCTGTAATCCCAGCACTTTGGTAGGCCAGGGCAGGTGGATCACAAGGCCAGGAGTTCAAGACTCACCTGGCCAATATGGTGAAACCCCGTCTCTACTAAAAATACAAAAATTAGTGGGGCATTGTGGCAGGCACCTGTAGTCCCAGCTACTTGGGAGGCTGAGGCAGGAGAATTGCTTGAACCCAGGAGGCAGAGACTGCAGTGAGCCGAGACCAGGCCACTGCATTCCAGCCTGGATGACAGAGCAAGGCTTTGTCTCAAAAAAATAAAGAAATCTGTCAGTGCCAGATGCAGTGGCTCATACCAGTAATCTCAGGACTTTGGGAGGCCAAGGCAGGTGGATTGCCTGAGGTCAGGCATTCCACGACCATCCTTGCTAACATGGTGAAACCCCATCTCTACTGAAAATACAAAAAAAAAATAGCTGGGCGTGGTGGCGCACACCTGTAGTCCCAGCTACTCAGGAGGCTGAGGCAGGAGAATCACTTGAACCCAGGAGGCGGAGGTTGCAGTGAGCTGAGACTGTGCCAGTGCACTCCAGCCTGGGCAACACCAAAACTTTGTCTCAAAACAGACTGGGGGCAGTGGCTCATACCTGTAATCCCAGCATTTGGGGAGGCCAAGGCAGGCGGATCATGAAGTCGAGATCGAGACCAGCCTGGCCAACATGGTTAAACCCTGTCTCTACTAAAAATACAATTAGCCGGGTGTGGTGGCGGGCGCCTGTAGTTCCAGCCACTTGGGAAGCTGAGGCAGGAGAATCGCTTGAACCCAGGAGATGGAAGGTGCAGTGAGCCGAGATTGCACCACTGCACTCCAGCCTGGTGACAGAGCAAGACTCCGTCTCTAAAATAAAATAGTAAAAATTTTTAAAAAGCAGTCAAGAAGGGTCTCCATGAGAAGATGACATTCAACTTGAAATATGAAGGAAAAGAAGGAATAGGGAGCCCCTCTGTCTGGCTTCATGGGCAGGGAGTGGAGGGACGGAGGAAGAGCTTTCTACGTAGAACAGAAAGAACAAAAGGATTCATCAGGATTTGACATATGTGGACAGAAAGTAGTCCAGTAGCTGGAAAACTGTTAGGCAAAGGGGTAAGGAGAAGAGTATATGAAACCAGATTGAAAGGAGGCGGGGCAAGATAATAAAAGACTTTGCCAGCTGTGGCATGAGTTTATACTTTATTTGAAGAGTTATGAGGAGCTATTTAAGGATTTTTTCAGAGATTGAAATTATTTTTAAAAGATCACACTGCTTTTGTATTAAAAATCTTAAGAGACTAGGAAGCTATTGCAATAGTTCATGTATGAAATCTGAATGCCAGAAAACTAAGCATTCACTTTTTTATTTAATTTTCTTTACTTTTTAATTTTTCCATAAGTTACTGGGTTTCTTAATTTTTGGGTTTCTTTTCTTAATTTTTCCATAAATTCTATTCACTTTTCAAAAGACACTGAGATTTTAGCATAAACAGGAAATTCACAGCTCATATATATCATGACTTAAATTTACCTCTAACTTAAGAAATGCATGTTAGACACATAAAATTATATTTTCCACCTATGAGCACAGTTTCATGCGTGTTCTGATTTTTCTAAAATATTTTTAATGGAATATCCATTTTTTTTTCTACATGATTTTGTTCTTTGTGATATTGAGGGTTTACAAGATGCAGAATTTATTTTTAAAAATTACTTCTGTAGTATTCATTTCTCTCTTTTTTTGAGACAGTGTCTCAGTCTTGCCCAGGCTGCAGTGTAGTGGCACAGTCTCAGCTCTCTGGAGCCTCGATCTTCTGGCCTCATGTGATCCTCCTACCTCAGCCTCGGTTGCTGGAACCACAGGCATGTGCTACCACACCTGGATGACTTTTTTATTTGTATTTTTTGTAGAGATGGGGTCTGACTACATCGCCCAGGCTGGTATCAAACTCCAGGGCTCAAGCAATCTTTCTGCCTTGGCTTCCCAAAGTGCTGTGGTTACAGGCACAGGTCACTGCATCTTTCCCGTAAAATCATTTCTTAAAAGAATTCTTAAAATAGCATAATTTTTTAAATACTTTGTCACTTTTCCTATGTCCTTTTTTTTTTTTTTTTTTTTTTTTTTTGAGACGGAGTCTTGCTCTGTCATCCAGGCTGGAGTGCAATGGCACACTCTCTGCTCACCGCAACCTCCGCCTCCCGGATTCAAGCGATTTTCCTGCCTCAGCCTCCCAAGTAGCTGAGATTACAGGTGGGTGCCACCAGACCTGGCTAATTTTTGTATTTTTAAGTAGAGACAGAGCTTCACCACGTTGGTCAGGATGCTCTCGAACCCCTGACCTCATGATCTGCCCGCCTCAGCCTCCCAAAGTGCTGGGATTACAGGTGTGAGTCACTGCACCCAGCTTATGTCCCACCTTTTAAAGGCAGACTTTTTGAAAGTGTTGCTAAGGATTGGGACTCTTTCTTCCAAATCACTCATACCCAATATGCAACTTTTGCTACCTCTTTTTCCTCTGAAATTTCTTGGATCTCTTCAGAGGGATTTAACAAATTTCTTGTCCTTTTTCTCCTTTTTGTTTGTTTTGTTTTGTTTGAGATGGAACTTGCTTTGTTGCCCAGGCTGGAGTGCAGTGGCACGATCTCGGCTCACTGCAACCTCCGCCTCCAGGGTTCAAGTGATTCTCCTGCCTCAGCCTCCCAAGTAGCTGGGATTACAGGCACGTGCCACCATGCCCAGCTAATTTTTTGTATTTTTAGTAGAGATGGGGTTTCACCATGTTGGCCAGGCTCGTCTCAAACTCCTGACCTCAGGTGATCTGCCTACCTCGGCCTTCCAAAGTGCTGGGAATACAGGCACGAGCCACTTAGGCCCCTGTCATTAGATACACTGATGTATGATCGAAAGTTCTTTTGGGCGCATCACAGCAATAGAAGTTAACCCAGCTTTACCTATTTGTAAGTATCTTAGGTCTCCCAAAGCATTTGTTGCTTTCCAAGAAAATACAGAATGATGGTCATTCTCCCATGACTGTTCTTTACTAATACTGATTGCATCTGTTGCTGTATCCCCTTGCTGCATTCCTAGTAACTTCTTTTATTAATGCTGAAGATTAGTTTTAATAATCTTCTGGGAGACTTATGTTAAAAAAAACCTTTTTTTCTGAAGCATAATAATACATAGAGAAAAGCATGCATCTTTATGAATGTCCCCAAATAGAACACACTCAACCAGCCCCCAGATCATGCAGGACCCAAATTAAATCTTTTGCTGCCTTCCCAGTGTTCCTGGACTCACCCTAACTGTCCCATCCTTGCTTGTGCTGTTGTCATGCTATTTAGTTTGACGTGTATTTTATACTCCACCAGATATTATGTAAAGTCAATATTTATATCAGAGTAGACAGACTTTCTGAAGAGGTCCTGAGAGTAAATATTCTAGGTTTTGCAGGCCATATGTGGTTGTTGTTGCATATTCTTTTTCATTATTCTAAGCAGCTTTTTAGAGATGTTAAAATCATTCTTAGTTCAAAGGCTTTGATTTGGTCCATGGACCATAATTTCCCAAAACCTGACTTGTATTTATCAACATAGCTACCACTCCAGTGTTACTTTTTTCTTTCTGCATTTCAAAGTTTCTATCTAAGATTATTTCATACTGCCTGAAAAACTAGTATTTCTTTTAGGATAGGCATGCTACCATGACTTGCCTCCATTTTTGTTATTCTGAAACATTTTTATTTCTGAGGGATATTTTAGCTCAGTATGAAAATATAGGTTAGCAGTTTTTTTCACAGAGTACATAAGAGCCCCTCTCTCAATTGCAACAGTCTTTCTTAAAGGGGCCTGCATCTCCCTCAGTTGAGAAGATTTAGGACTGTCAACTGGCTTCAACCATATGTCAAACAGTACCTTTGTGGGCTATCCATTTATTTCTAGGAACCCCATGATCATTTAGCCATTGCCACCTATATGGCTAAAATTCTTATTACCAGTGCATTTCTTGGACTCTTGTGCAAATTTTTTCCAACCCATCCCATGCCAAGATCCCATGATTTACTGAAAGTGGGATCTTACTTTCATTATCGAACTTCCACATCATCTACAGTCTAAGGAGGGTAGGTACCACAGAGTTGTCCAAGGAGGGTGGTACATTCCTCTCCAGTGTATTTCTTAATACCCTAAAGGGAGTGTCTTTTGGCCCTTCTCTGGTTAAGGGAACAAAATGGACATAATTATTCATTCTGATGCTTACATCTCCCTCTAAAGCAGGGATGTCCAATCTTTTTCTGTATTTCATACGTGGCCCAAGAAAATTCTTCCAGTGTGGGCCAGGGATGCCAAAAGATTGGACACCCCTGCTGCAGAGTAAACATTCTCAATGTTGGCTGCACTCAACAAAAACTAGGGCAAAGATCTGATGCAGTCAGGGGTTGACCAAGTTTCTTTCTGTAAAGAGCTAGATAGTAAATGTTTAGCCTTTATGGCAATATATTCAACTCTTCTGTTGTAGAGCTAAGGAGCCATAGACTATGTAAATGAATACCTGGCCCATGGGCTGTAGCTTGATGACCTCCGACATAGTTCATGAGGCAACCCCACAGAGTAGACAACAGGAAGGAGGGTGGATGTGGAGCAAATAATGGGAGAAATCCAGGATACCCTTAAATAAATAAAATAAATAATGAATTTTTCATATTCTAATATTGCTGACAGGGTAACTTGCTTTTTATCCTGATATAAACCATTGCTGCCTAAGAAAACCAAATCAGATATTAGATACCTATATGTAATAAGGCATGCTGTCTGTATTTGAGTCAGCCTCTCCTAAACAACTCTTACAGAAACTTGAGAAGCTTCTAAAGGTATGTACATGGCATGCCAATGCAGGTTTGAGGAAATACACTTCTAATAATGTATTTAGAACTCTAGTACCTGTAAATAAGGCATTTTTTGAAGATAATTCTTATAAAGTCCACCTCTTACAAAATTACTTATATTTATCTAATAACACCTTCTACAAATGTGCCCTCAACGTAGCCATTACATTAATGCTCACTAAATTTATTCTTATTCCTATTCCTATTCATATTCTTTTTTTTGTTTTTTTGAGATAGTCTCGTTGAGGCACAAGGCTGGAGTACAGTGGCACAATCTTGGCTCACTGCAACCTCCACCTCCTGGGTTCCAGCAAGTCTCCTGCCTCAGCCTCCCAAGTACCCAAGACTCCAGGCACATGCCACCACGCTCAGCTAATTTTTGAATTTTAGTAGCAATGTGGTTTCACCATGTTGGCCAGGATGGTCTCGATCTCCTGACCTCGTGATCTGACTGCCTCAGCCTCCCAAAGTGCTGGGATTACAGACGTGAGCCACCGTGCCCGGCAGCTCTACTTCTCTTCCTACAAAATAAAATTGCTTACCTTCCTGATCAAAGCAGACTCACCCTGAGGATGTGAGAGCTTTGCCAGCTGGGCAGCTGATAATGCCAGAACGGTTTTAAATACTTGCTTACAAAAGAATGGTTTTCACTGTACATGGAACAAAACAGGAAGAGTACCTTGGTAATTTTCTGTCATGTATCTTATTTTTACTCATTTTACACTGAGTAACAAATGTCTATAGTTAGATTCAAGGATAACTGTCAGTTAGCATTATCTTAAATCCAAACTGAAAGTTAAAACCATAAAACACCTAAAACACTTCTATAGCTATGTTTGTGTTTCAACAAAAGCAAACTACTCTTTTTTATGTCAAAACTGTTACATTTTCGGAATCACACATGCTGTGGGAAAAAATCAGGAAGTACAACATTTATAATAAACCAGAAGATTTATTTATAACTTTTTTGAATTCACTTAAAAAACAAAAATCTCCCTTCCCTCAAAATGAAACCGTTTCCAACAGATTCCATCCAGTATGACTTTTCAGATATCTAAGATTCTGCTACACATTACAATGGTAGTTTTCCCACAATGTAATTCTGATATAGGTTTGAAATATTGCAGAAAGTCACTCTACATTCATTTATATAGTTGGTTTTTCTCCTACAAGAGTATTAACATTTAAGCATTGCATTACAATAAAAGGCATTCCCAACTCACTGCTCATATCACTTTGCTTAAACATGAATTTTCTCATGTCCAACATACATCTTTGTAAAGCCCATCCCTTACCCATGCAGTCTGTCCCGGCTGACAGATGCAGAATGAGGCTGATCTCCAGCCTTCTCAAATTCACTGGGTATGTACTCTTTACTGGTAGGAATGTACACATGTAGAGTAAGGGAATCCTACCAAATGAAGTCTTCTCAATATTACCAGATGGAAGAATCTTCTTCACAATATTGATTTCACCTTGTTATTGCAAAAAAAAAAAAAAAAAAAAGTGTTTACTAATGGCTTTTCCACATATTCCTGGGTTTTTTGCTCAGGATGTTAAATAAAGTGTGGGCCTTCACATTCATCACTTTCACATAAGGCTTCTTTCCAAGAGTTCTCTGAAGTAAAAGTAAGGCATTATACTTTTAAAAAATTCCATACATTCATAGTTTTTCTTTGCACTGTAAATTCACTGGTGTTGAGTAAGGAATGAGTGGTAATTAAATGAATTTTCATATTCATAGGGGTTGTCAAGAGTGTGTGTCCTCTGATGTTTAGCAAGGTTTGAGCTCCAGCTGAAGGATTTGTTGCATACCTTACATACATAGGGTTTTTCCCCAGTGTGAGTTCTCCGATGTAGAATGAGGGAAAAGCTTCGACTGAAGGCTTTATCACATTCAGCACATGCATAGGGTTTCTCCCCGGTATGAATTTTCATATGTTGAATAAGGGATGCATGCCAAGTGAAAACTTTACCACATTCATCACATTCATAGAGCTTTTCTCCAGCATGAATTCTCTGATGTTTAGTAAGGAATGAGTGACAACGGAAAGCTTTCCTACATTCATTACATTCATATGGGGGTTTGGTTGTATGGATGCTCTGATGTCGCGTGAGGTGTGAGAAACGGCGAAATGCCTTCCCACATTCAATGCACTCATAAGGTTTCTCTCCAGTATGTGTGATCTGATGGCGAATGAGCTCTGAGCCACTGCCAAATGCTTTCCCACATTTCCTACATATACATTGCTTCTTTCCCATGTGAATTCTCTGATGTCGAGTGAGGTTGGAGGCACGACTAAAGGCCTTTCCACACTCGGTACATTCATAAGGTTTCTCCCCAGTGTGTGTTCTCTGGTGTTCAATAAGAAATGAAAGGTAACTGAATGTTTTATTACAGTCCTTACATTCATGGGGTCTCTTTCCAGTATGTATCATTTGATGTTTCACAAGGTTTGAAATCTGGCTAAAGGTTTTGCCACATTCATTACATGCATATGGTTTCTCTCCAGTATGAGTCCTCTGGTGTAACACCAGGGAAAAGCGTCGACTGAAAGTTTTTCCACATTCATGGCATCCATAGGGCCTCTCCACGGTACTGATATTCATATGTTGGGCCAGGGCTTCTTGATGAGAGACTGTTACTTTCCTTATACATCCTTGATTTTCTTGCAGCATCTCAAGATGATCCTTGCATTTCCAGCCTCCTTTAAAACTGGAATACACAGGGCTCTGGCTTAGAATTCTTTCCATGATCAAATACTGGGATGAGTCATCATAAATGACATTTTTTGATGAAAAGTCTTTGATCTCACCATTTGACTCTGAAACTGAAAGATACCCAAAAAAAAGTGAATGTTTCTTTTTCCTGTACTGAATAAAATAAGGCCATTCTCCCTTCTTTAGCAACAGAATTAATTTTTTAAAAATCTTATCAGCATGCATGGCTTTCACAGCTATCTGTGACTGTGAAGTCTGTATGCCTAGAACTTCAGAAAAGGTCAAATAGAGATAGAGACATAGGTAAATAAGGAGAAAGATTAAATATAAGTAATTGAGAAGTGGGGAAAATAGAGCTATCAGGAAGAAAGTATTTGTGAAGGATAGCCTGCTAGTCTTCCTCACCACCATTTAAACAGTACTTAGTGCCAGAATTCTCTAAAAGTGGCAATTTCATAATGCTGCTAATAAACACACTGCAAGTGTTTGTCAGGTTGCACAAAGACATTAGATTCTGTTCACTTAGTGCCTTTGGAACATCATAAAATAACTTACTCTTAAGTGAAAAAAATAATTGGTTTCTTAGAAACCTATCTCTTATCCTCACTCCAACTCTACCTTCTGAACTATTATGAAGCTCACATTTGGTACAATTATGTCTTTTCTGGGACCTATTTGAGGGTGGAGGGTGGGAAGAGGTTGAGGATTAAAAACCTATTGGGCATGATGGTGATTACTGGATGACAAAATTATCTATACATCAAACCCCCATGACACACAATTTACTCATATAACATGAGTAACCTTTAACCTAAAATGAAAATTGGAAAAACTGGCTTAATATCAAATGTGTTTGACAAATATAAGCCCTAATTTTCTTCATGCTGAATTTTAAGATGGACTTCATGATTTTTAAATTGGAACCGAATTTCAAAATAATATGAAGTGTTTCCTTAAAAATACATTCATATTCTTAGGAAATTCTTATTCTTAGGAAATCTATAATTACATGTACAGAGGTAAAAGACCATAATATATATAACTTATTCTCAAATGTTTCAGAAGAAAAATCATATGCCAAATGATAAGGCAAATGGGTGTAAGCAAAGGTGAATGTGGGCATTCTTTGTACTATTCTTACAATTTTTCCACAAGTTTAAAATTACTTCCCTATAACACCTAAAAATGCATTTCATTTCAGTCAAACATACTTTGATACTTTAGGAAAAATGTTGTCTGTTATAACTCTCACTGTAAGCTTTTAGGGAAAAGTAAATAGACTGTATTTCTTTAATGAAATATTTAATTCATATCTCAATAATGGATCAAGATCTATACATATATCATGGGTACACAAAATACATGAAAGATTAAGATGGAGAGACAGTGAAACAGCTATTAAAATAATGATGTCAATACTGATAAACCTTAAATGCCTTTCTTGCCTTTTTAAATCAATTTTATATCTACTGAGTACCTTAACAAGAGCCCTGTAGATGTAAACTAAGTAGTTATTTTCAGGAACTGAGAATATATTAGGGAAAGAGAACACAGAAGAAAATATTGATATAAGATACAAGGACAAGTTCATTATACTTAGGGTAAAAACTGTATAAAAGACCAGAGGTAAGATATGAAAATCCACTCCAATACATAAAGGTTTCATCTAGAACTGCTTCAAGGAAACTAGCTGGGAACTGAAATATACCAAGTGAACCTGGATATTAAAAAATATTAGAAAAAGCTGTTATGGTTAGGTGTTGTGGTTCATGCATGTAATCCCAACACTCTGAAAGGCTGAGGCTGAAGGATCACTTGAGTCCTGGAATTTGAGACCAGCCTGACCAACATGACATAGTGCAACCCCTGTGCACCTGTAGTTGTAGCTACTTGGCAGAGTGACGTGGAAGGACTGCTTGAACCCAGGAATCCAAGGCTGCAGTGAGCTGTGATTGCACCACTGCACACCCCTCTAGGCAACAGAATGTGACCTTGTCTTAAGAAGGGTGTTGGACAGGTACGATGTTATTGTTAGATAGAAGAATAAGCTGTGTTGTTCTCCTGCATGGTAATGGGATTGTAGTTAATAATAATGTGTCTTTAAAAATAGAAGACAGAAGTTTTTAATGCTCTTGTCACATAGAAGTGATGTATGTTTGAGATCATGGATTTGCTAATTAACTTTATAGGATTATTATACAATGTCTATATGCATTGAAACATCACATTGTACTTTATAAACATGTACAATGATTGTGTCAATTAAAAAGAAAAAAGTTGGGGTTAATTGCACAGATTTAGTGTATTTGCCATAAGATTTCTCACAAGAGTGAAAAAACACAAGAAAATCATGTTGAAGTTGTAAAAGAATGCTAATTATATATCTCTTCACCCACTTCCCTTCCTCAGTCACCTCACCTCTTCCCATCACTACTATATCTCCATACTCTTTTCTTAGTAGATGCCAATGGAGGAAACCCAGTACTTATTAAAAGCCTATAAAGATACAAGGTTACATTCTTGGTATATATAATAAAGGATTCCTTTCATAGACCAGCAACTGATACACTCAAAGGAAATTTTTTAGATGTGTTCACTCTTCTTGGGAAAACAGCCCAATATCTTCTATCACCAGTGTTATTTAAGATCAATATAGGAAGAAGGAAATTGGAAAATTGTAACAGGGAGACTTCCAGTTTCCAGTCTGACTTACAGGGATCTTAGAAGTCACGACTCTGTCCTAACAGTAAGTGAAAGTTGGACAAACTACACTCTTGTAAGATCTCTCAGAGAAATGCAGTAACACGGCAAACAGCTGCCTCCAAAATTAGACAGGAAGCTGTGGAGAGTGGCAGCTCACCAGAAGAGAAACCCACAAGCAGAAACCTCTGCAGGAACCAGTGCCGGGACAGGAAAACTTGCACTGTGATTGATGATGGCTGGAAGCTCAGTGTGGACAACTCTGTGGCTCAAAACACTCACCCGTGGGTGTCCCAAAGGTCTTGAGAGTTTTACCTCCAGGAGCTCTATCAGGTTTTCAGACTATTTTACCAGAGCCTAACCTGCTAGAGTTTTAGCAGAGCCTAACCTACCCTGGGGAAAGGAAATACCCAGCTCTAGCCTTCCACCAAAGGAAAGGGAAATAACCTACTCCAGCCATCCCATCCCACATAAGCTGGAAAAAAATTAAGAACTAATGAAGTTCTTAGTCCAGAAGCACAGGCTTATCATAACTTTAAGATTATGAAATGCTTCTCTTCTCCAAAAACCTTACCACTACATTATGAAAGGCAGTTCCTTTTACCCAATACATCACGTCTGCCCTTCAACATAAAATTATGAGGTATACTAAACAGTGAAAACAGAAACAACATAAGAAAAAACAGTTTGAACAGACTGAACAAGCATCAGAATCTGAGATACGTTAGGAATGTTGGAATTATCAGTCCAAGAATTTAAGAGACTACGACTAATATGCTAAAAGTTTTATTGGGAAAAAGCATACAACATGCAAGAAGAGATGGATAATGTAAGCAGAGAAATAAAAATTTTAGGAGAGAATCAAAAAGAGGCTGGGCGAGGTGGCTCACACGTGCAATCCCAGCACTTTGGGAGGCCGAGGTGGGCGGATCACACAGGAGTTCAAGACCAGCCTGACCAACATGGTGAAACCCCATCTCTACTAAAAATACAAAAATTAGCCAGGCGTGGTGGCACAGGCCTGTAATCCCAGCTACTCAGGAGGCCAAGGCAGGAGAATCACTTGAACCCAGGAGATGGAGGTTGCGGTGAGCCAAGATCACACCATTGCACTCCAGGCAAGATTCCATCTCAAAAAAAAAAAAAAATAGTAGAAATAAAATTCCTGTAATGGAAATAAAGAAATGCCTTCAATGAGCTCATGAGTAGTCTATATCGATATCTAAAAAAAAAAAAAAAGTCCAAAACTGAAAAACAAAGAGGTAAAATATTGAGGGGAAAAAAGGAACAGATGATCAAGAACTGTGGGACTACTAAAAATGGTGTGATATGTGCATGACAGTAATACTAGGAAAGAGAAGGAGGAACAGAAGCAGTATTTGAGGAAATAATGATGGAGAATTTTCCCAAATTAATGTCATAAACCAAACCACAGGTCCAGGAAATACAGAGAACACAAAGCAAGATAAGTTGCCCTTCATCCCCCTGCCCAAAAACCACTGCAATTAGGTGTATCATATTCCAGTTTCAGAAAATCAAATATAAAGAAGTCGAAGGAAAAAAACCTTATCTATAAAGGAACAAGGCTGAGAATTACAGTAGTCCTCTCATCACCATTTGTTACCTTTGTTCAATTTCAACCGTTGCTCAATATTTAAAAGTATTAGATAGAAAATTCCAGAAATAATTCATGTTTAAACTGTACACCGTTCTGAGTAGTGGTGATCTCATAGCATCCTGCTCCATCCCACCTAGGATGTGAATCATCCCTTCGCCTAGCGTACCTATGCTGCGTATGCTACCCACCTGTTAGTAGCTGTCAGAACTCCTGGTGCAGTATTGTAGTGCTCACGTTCAACTGACCCTTATTTTACTTAAGTATGGCCCCAAAGCACAAGGGTGGTGATGCTGGCAATTCAGATATGCCAAAGGGAAGTTATAAAGTGCTTCCTTAATGTGAAAAAATTTCTTCTCCACTTAATAAGGAAAAAACCCCTCATATTCTGAGGTTGCTAAGATCTACAGTATAATGAGTCTTCTATTCATATGAGGAAGAGAAAAGCAATTCAGCTAGTTTTGCTGTTGCACCTCAAACTGCAAAAGTTATAACCACAGTGCATAAGTGCTTGTTAAGCTGTCAAAGCGTCAGGCAAGGTGGCTCATGCCTGTCATCCCAGAACTTTGGGAGTCAAGACAAGAGGACTGCCTAAGACTGCTTGAGGTCAGAAGTTTGCAACCAGCTGGGCAAGATATTGAGTACCTGTCTCTAAAAAAATTTTTCTTAAATTCACCAAGTGTGGTGGCATGCACCTGTGGTCCCAGTTACTCAGGAGGCTGAGGTGGAAGGATGGCTTGAGCCCAGGAGTTCAAGGCTGCAGTGAGCTATGATAATACCACTGCACCCCAGCCTGGGTGACAAAGTGAGATCCTGTCAAAACAACAACAACACAACAAAAACAAACAAAAAAACATGGAAAAGGCATTAAATTTTGGGGTGGAAGCCATGAACAGAAACATATTCTAACCAATGCCAATCAGGTTCAATACTATCTACAATTTGTAGATATTATTTATCTACATTCATTGGACATTCATTGGAGGTTACAGAAAATATCCCCTGAAGATAAGGGAGTGAAATATTTAAAGTGCTGAGAGGAAAAAAAACCTCACCAGGCCACAATTTGTAGTCTGTGAGATGACCCTTCAAAAGTGAAGGAAAAATTACTCTTAGAAAAATAAAAGATTTTTTAAGGAATTTGTTGCCAGTAGACCTGTCCTGCAAGAAATGTTGAAAGAAGTTCCTCAGAGAGATGAGAAATGACATAGGTGAGAAACTCAGACCTACATAAAGAAAGGAAGAGCGTTTAGGAAGAAATAAGTAAAATAAATATTTTATTTTTTAGAAAGACAGGGTCTTGCTCTATTTCCCAGGCTAGAGAACAGTGTTGGGATTATATCTCACTATAGCCTCAAATTCCTGGGCTCAAACAATCCTCCCACCTAAGCCTCTCAAACTACTGGGATTGCAAGTATGAGCCACTACACCCAGCCTTATTTTTCTTATTCTTAATTAACCTCACAGATAACAGTTCGTTCAAAATAACAATGTATTGGCCAGGCATGGTGGCTCACGCCAGTAATCCTAGCACTTTGGGAAGCCAAGGCAAGCAAACTGAGCTCAGGAGTTCGAGACCAGCCTGGGCAACATGGTGAAACCCGTCTCTACTAAAATATAAAAAATTAGCCAGGCGTGGTGGGGTGCACCTGTAATCTCAGCTACTCGGGAGGCTGAGACAGAGAATTAATTGCTTGGACCTGGGAGGCAAAGGTTGTAGTGGGCCAAGATCGTGCCACTGCACTCCAGCCTGGGCGACAGAGTGAGAATAATAATAATAATAATAACAACAACAATGTATTTTGTGATTATAGCTGACATATAAGTGAAATGAAGGACAACAATGATGATAAGGACTGGAGGAAATAATTAGAAATATCTTATTATAAGGTACTTGCACTACACATGAAGTGGCATAGTATTATTTGAAAATGGGCTTGGATTATTTATAAATGTAGGCTGGGCATGGTGGCCTAAGCCGGTAACCTCAGCACTTTGGGAAGCCAAGGCAGGTGGATTACTTGAGGTCAGGAGTTTGAGACCAGCCTGGCCAAGACGGCAAAACCCCGTCTCTACTAAAAATGCAAAAAAATTAGCCAGGCATGGTAGCATGCGCACCTGTAATCTCAGCTACTCTGGAGGCTGAAGTGGAAGGATTGCTTGAGCTAGGGAGGTGGAGGTTGCAGTGAGGTGAGATTACGCCACTGCATTACAGCCTGGGCAACAGAATGAGACTCTGTTTCAAAAAAAAAAGTATACTGCAAACTCTAGGACAACCACTAAAAAAAGTATAATCAACATGTTAAGAAAGAAGAGACAATGAAATCATACAAAATGCTCAATAAAAAACAAAAGAGGGCTGGGCACGGTGGCTCACACCTGTAATTTCAGCACTTTGGGAGGCCAAGGTGGGCGGATCACCTGAGGTCAGGAGTTCCAGACCAGCCTGGCCAACACGGTGAAACCCCGTCTACTAAAAATAAAAAAAATTAGCAGGGTGTGGTAGCAGGCGCCTATAATCCCAGCTACATGGGAGGCTAAGGCAGGAGAATCACCTGAACCCAGGAGGCAGAGGCTGCAGTGAGCTGAGATCGCACCACTGCACTCTAATCTGGGCAACAGAGCGAGGCTCCATCTCAGACTCAGACACACACACACACACACACACACACACACACGAGCACACACAAGGTAAGATATGGTACCTTATGCCTGTAATCCCAGCACATTGGGAGACTGAGGCAAAAAGACCTCTTGAGCCCAGGAATATGAGACAGTAGTAAGCTTTGATTTTATCACTGCACTCTAGCCTGGGCAACAGGGGAGACCCTGTCTCTAAAAAAAAAATTAAATTTAAAAAATAAAGCTCAACAGTCTAAATACACTAAATTAAGACACTGTCAGAGTACATCATAAAACAAGACCCAACTATGTGTTGTGTACCAGAAACCTAGTTTAAATATGAAGATGTATATAGATTTAGAATAAGTACAGAAAGGTATACCATACTAACACTCATCCAAAGAAAGCAGGAGTAGCTAAATTAATTTCAGACACAGCAGACTTCAGAGCAAGGAAAATATCAAGGATAGAGAAGAGCATTGCATACTGATAAAGGGGTCAATACATCAAGAAAGAAATCATAAAAATCCTTAGTGTGGGCTGGGCAGCGTGGTTCACGCCTGTAATCCCAGCACTTTGGGAGTCCGAGGCGGGCAGATCACGAGGTCAGGAGTTTGAGACCAGCCTGGCCAATATGCTGAAACCCCGTCTCTACTAAAAATACAAAAATTAGCTGGGTGTGGTGGTGCAAGCCTGTAGTCCCAGCTACTCAGGAGGCTGAGGCAGGATAATCGCTTGAACCTGGGAGGTGGACGTTGCAATGAGCCGAGATCACACCACTGCACTCCAGCCTGAGCGATAGAGCAAGTCTCCGTCTCAGAAAAAAAAAAAATCCTTAGTGTGTATGTGCCTAACAAAAGAGCATCAAAATCTTAGGCAAAGACTGATAGAACAGCAAGGAGAAATAGATGAAAGCACTATTACAGTTGGGGCTTCAATATCCCTCTTTCAGAAATGGACAGACCCAGCAGGCAGAAAATCAGTAAGAATACAGCTGAACTTAACAGCACCATCAATCAACTGGTATCAAGAGACTACTTCGTTCAACAATAGATTACACATTCATCTCCAACTCAAGAGACATTCACCAAGACAGACCCTATTCTTACTCATAACACACAACTTAACAAATTTCAAAGAATGGAAATCATCTGTGTGCTGTCAGACCACATGGAATGAAACTAGAAATCACTAACAGAAAGGTTAAAAGGAAAATCTCAAAACACATGGATAACAAACAGCACACTTCCAAGTAACATGAACAAGAAATCTAAAAATAAATTTAAAAATATTTTGAACTAAATGAAAATGAAAGAGTTATTAAAAATCAGTGGGCTGCAGTGAAAGCAGTGCTTAAAGGAAAACTTATAGCATCAAACTAATACATTTTTAAAAATATAAATCATCCACCCTCTATGTTAGGAAATTTTAAAAAGAGCAAATTAAATTCAAAGGAAGAAGAAAAGAATAAAAATCAGAGCAAAGAGCCCAGGTGCAGTGGCTCACACCTATGATCCCAGCACTGCGGGAGGTCAAGGTGGGAAGACCCTTTGAGGACAGGAGTTCAAGACCAGACTGGACAACACAGCAGGACTCTGTCTTTACAAATAAAAAATAAAATATTAGTCAGGAGCATTGGCATGTGTCTATACTCCTAGCTACCTAAAGGCTAAGGCAGGAGGAAGGCTTGAGCCCAGGAAATTCAGGTTACAACGAGCTGTGACTGTGGCACTGCATTCCAGCCTAGGTGACAGCCAGAGCCTGTCTCAAAGCAAACAGAGCAAAAATTGATGAAATTAAAAATTGGATATTAATAGAGAAAAGCAACCAAATCAAGCTGGTTCTCTGAAAAGATAAAAATCAGTAAGCCTCTAGCCAGGCTAGCTAAGAAAAAAAGATGTCACACGCTACTAATATCAGCAATGAAATGGGGCATCAGTACAAACTTCATGAACATAAAAATGATAATAAAGGAATACCATGAAAAACTCTATGCCCACAATTTTGATAACATAGATAAAACGGACCAATGCCTTGAAAGACATAAATTGCCAAAGCTCACACAATAAGGAGGAAGCTATCTTAATAGGCCTTTACCTAGCAAAAAAATCAAACGAGGCTGTGTGCAGTGCCTTACACATATAGTCCCAGCACTTTGGGTGGCCAAGGTGGGCAGACTGCTTGAGCCTAGGAATTTGAGACCAGCCTGGGCAAACATGGTGAAATCCTGTCTGCAAAAAATACAAAAATGAGCTGGGCACGGTGGCGTGTACCTGGAGTCCCAGCTACTTGGGAGGCTGGGGTGCGAGTATCACCTGGGCCCAGGGAGGTTGAGGCTGCAGTGAGCCATGACTACCACTGTACTCCAGCTTGGGCAACAGATGAGACCCTGCCTTAAAAAAAAAAAAAAAAGCATAACTAATAACTTTCAAAAAAGAAAACATCAGGGTTCACTGGAAATTCTGACAGACATTAAGGAAGAATTTATACCAATCCCCTCAATCTTTTCCAGAAGACAAAAGCAGAAGCAATATATCCTAACTCATTCTGAGGCCAGCAATGCCCTAATATCAAAACCAAAGGAATTACAAGAAAAGAAAATGACAGAACGGTATCTCTCATAAACAAAAATATAAAAATTCTCAACAAAATATTAGTAAATTGGCCAGGCCGGTGGCTCACACCTGTGGTCCCAGCACTTTGGGAGGCTGAAGTGTGCAGATCACAAGGTCAGGAGATTGAGACCATCCGGACCAACATGGTGAAACCCTGTCTCTACTAAATATACAGTAGATAGCCAGGCATGGTGGCACGCGCCTGTGGTCCCAGCTACTCAAGAGGCTGAGGCAGGAGAATCATTTGAACCCAGGAGGCGGAGGTTGCAGGGAGCCGAGATTGCACCACTGCACTCCAGCCTGAGTGATAGAGCAAGACTCCATCTCAAAAAATAAACAAAAAACCAAAATATTTGTAAATTTAATCCAACAATGTATAAAGGGAATTACATTCCATGACCAAGTGGAATTTATCCCAGGTATACAGGGCTGGTTCAACATTTGAAAATCCATTCTTAATGTAATCCATCACATCAACAGACTAAAGAAGTAAAATCACGACTGGGCATGGTGGCTCACACCTGTAATCCCAGCACTTTGGGAGGCCGAGGTAGGTGGATCACGAGGTCGGGAGTTCGAGACCAGCCTGGCCAAGGCAGTGAAACCCTGTCCCTACTAAAAATACAAAAATTAAAAAAAAAGAAAAAAGAAAAAAATACAAAAATTAGCCAGGTGTGGTAATCCCAGCTACTCAGGAGGCTGAGGCAGGAGAATCGCTTGAACCCAGGAGGCAGAAGTTGCAGTGAGCTGAGATCATGCGACTGTACTCTAGCTTGGGGGACGGAGCAAGACTCTGTCTTAGGAAAAAAAGAAAAAGAAAATCAGGATAATATCAACAGAAGAAGTAAAAGCCTGAACAAAATCCAACAACCAATCATGATAAAAAAGTAAAATCACATGACAATATTAATCATTCATTGCTGATGGGAATGCAAAATGGTACAATCACTTTGGAAGACAGTTGGGCAGTTTCTTACAAAACTAAATATATTCTTACCATATGACCCAGAAGTCACACTCTTTGGTATTTACTCAAATGAAATGAAAACTTATGCCCATGCAGACACAGATGTGCTTTCTTCAAAACTGTCAAAACTTTGGAAGCAACCAAGATGTCCTTAAGTAGGTGAGCAGTAAGTAAACTGCAGTACATGTAGACAATGGAATATTACTCAGTCCTAAAAAGAAATGAGCTATCAAGCCATGAAAAGATATTTAAGTAATTTAAATGTGAGTAAATTAAATCTATAAATATGTAAGTAAATTAAATCTGCTCAATGCATTATTATGTGAAATAAGGCATTTGGAAAAGTTACATTCCTGTATAATTCCAACTCTCTGATTCTGGAAAAGGCAAAACTATAGAGACAGTAACAAAATTCAGTGGATGCCAAGGGTTAGGAATGGGTGATTAGGCAGAACACAGAGAATTTTTAGTGCAGTGAAACTATTCTATGTAATACGACAATGGTGAATACACATCATCGTACATTTGTCCAAAGCCATGGAAGGCACAACATCAAGAATGAACCCCACGGACCTACTGCTCCAAGAGTAAACTACGTACTCTGCGTGATGATAATGTGTAAGCGCAGGTTCATCTACTGTAGTAAGCATACCACTGTAGTGCAGAATATCAATTATAGAGAAGTTGTTTTTTGGTGGGGACAGGAAGATATGAGATCATTCTGTACTTTCTGCTCAATTTTGCTGTGAATTGTAATGGTACTAAAAAATAAAGTTCATTATTTTTATTTACTTATTTATTTAGAGACGGAATTCCACTCTTGTTGCCCAGGCTGGAGGGCAACGGTGCAAATTTGGTTCACTGCAACCTCTACCTCCCGGTTCAAGCAATTCTCCTGCCTCAGCCTCCCAAGTAGCTGGGATTACAGGCATGCGCCACCATCGTGCCTGGCTAATTTTGCATTTTCAGTAAAGACAGAGTTTCTCCATGTTGGTGAGGCTGATATCAAACTCCTGATGTCAGGTGATCTGCCCGCCTCGGACTCCCAAAGTGCTGGGATTATAGGCGTGAGCCACCACACCCAGCCAAAGTTCATTATTTTTAAGAAACATCATTATAGTATTTGCAGGAAAAAATCTAGAAAGATTGAGGTGTTTTTTGTTTTGTTTTGTTTTGTTTGAGACAGAGACTTGTTCTGTTGCCCAGGCTGGAGTCCAATGGCATGATCACAGCTCACTGCAACTCCCACCTCCCAGATTCAAGCGATTCTTCGCCTTAGCCTCCCAAGTAGCTGGAATTACAGGCGCACGCCACCACACCAGGCTAATTTTTGTTATTTTTGTAGAGACGGGATTTCACCACGTTGGCCAGACTGGTATTGAACTCCTGACCTCGTAATCTGCCCGCCTCAGCCTCCCAAAGTGCTGGGATTAAAGATGTCAGCCACCGTGCCTGGTCATATTTTTTATTTCTATAATAAAGATTAAGAGATACAGGATTGGGCACGGTAGCTCATGCCTGTAATCCCAGCACTTTGGGTGGCCAGGGCAGGCGGATCACAAGGTCAGGAGTTCGAGACCAGCCTGGCCAACATGGTGAAACCCCACCTCTACTAAAATACAAAAATTAGCCAGGCGTGGGGGTGCGCACCTGTAGTCCCAGCTACTCGGGAGGCTGAGGCAGGAGAATCACTTGAAACTGGGAGGTGAGGTCACAGTGAGCTGAGATCACACCACTGCACTCCAGCCTGGGTGACACAGCGAGACTCCATCTCAAAGATAACAAAAAAGAGAGAGATAATAAATATACGAATTCACTAACATTCCTATAAAGAAGCGATATAGAAAAGAAATTGAGAAAGTTGCTTAATAAACAACAACAGGTATGCCAGGATTTTACAAAGAAAATCCAATTTTTTTTTGAGATGGCATTTCACTCTGTCATCCAGGCTGGAGTGCAGTGGTGCGATCTCGGCTCACTGCAACCTCCGCCTCCCATGTCAAGCGATTCTCCCGCCTCAGCCTCCTGAGTAGCTGCGACTACAGGCATGCACCACTACACCCAGCTGATTTTTGGTAGAGATGGAGTTTCACTTTGTTGGCCAGGCTGGTTTTGAACTCCTGATCTCATGATCCACCCATCTCAGCCTCCCAAAGTGCTGGGATTACAGGCATGAGCCACGGTGCCTGGCAATTCAAAATGTTAAGAAGCTGTGCAGATAACTCCTAAATGTCCACTTCAGTTCGGCATCAGCCCCGACCGGTAGTCTGTTAGAAATGCGAATTCTGGCTGGTCTGAATGCAGTGGTCTTTACAACTAATTGGTCACAACTAGTTATAGATTTCTTGTTTCTCCTCCACTCCCACTGATTTTTTTTTTTTTTTTGACTAGCCAAAAAAAGAAAAAAATGCAAATTATTTGTTTTCACTCCAACCTACCACTTTAGAATTTCCAGGGTGGGGCCTAGGAATATTCATTTGAAACCTCTTGAATATGATACTCAATTGCCTAGTGGATTTATATACTCATATCCCAGAGACCCAAAACTCAACAAGTCTCAAATTAATACAATCCTCCCCTCCCCTACAAACTTGCTGATCCTTGTTTTACTAAGGAAATAATAATACCATCAAAAAGAGTAATGTCAGCCATGACTTCTCAGTCTTCTTCATGGCTACCATCTAGCCGATCACCAGGCCTTTTGAGTCTACTTCTTTATTTCCAGCCTGCCTACTCCCTCAGCTCCCTGGATACCTACACAGTTCAGGTGATGATTACATCTAGACTAGGCTGCAGCAACAACTCTTAAATGGTAGTCCTGTTTAAAGAATTCAGAGAAGAAAAGGTAGAGGGGTAACACAAATACAGTAAAATGTTAATCATTAAATCTATAACTAAGGCTATATAGATTTGAGTAAAGAGAAAAATAAAAGGGAATTGAGAACCTAGAAACATACAGACACAAAAAGTGGCACTTAACGAATTTCAAAACAGTGAGGAAAAGGATTGAGGTGTCAATAAATGGTACTATGGTAACTGGATCTCCATACAGAAGATATTAAAGTTGACTACTAACTCACATGACAAAATTAAGTGAACCATAGATCTAAATGTGAATAGCAAAAGAAGTAGGCTTTTTTAAAAGAAAATATAGGAAGATGTCTTCATCATAACCCCTTAGTAGAGACAGAGTTCTTAAACAGGCTAAAAAAATACTAAACATAAAGGAAAAGGTTGATACATCTGGCTACACTAAAATTAAGAATTTCTGTTCATCAAAAGAAGCTATGAAGGTAAAAAATAAGCTACATGCGAAAGATTTTGAAACATAATTAGCAAAGGATTTGTATCTAAAATATATCACTTCTACAAATCAGTAAAAGACTACAATAGATAAGCAAAAATCTTCAAGATGCAGTTCGCAGATGGGGATACCTAATGTTCAGAAAACATATGAAAAGGAGCCTAACCTCATGAACAGTCTGACTAATGCCAGTTTAAACCACAAGCTACCACTGTACACTCTTCTGATAGGTGAAAATTATCATGTCCAACAGGTACTTACTTATTGTGTTTGTGGGAGTATAAATCAGTAAAGGGTCTTTGGAAAACATTTTGGCATTATCTAGCAACACAGAAAACGTGCATTATCCTCTAAAGTGGCAATTCCAGCCCTACATATATATCACAGAGAAATTTGTGCCAATATTTGTCAGATACAGGCACAGTAACAACACTGCCTGCAATATCTCTAAATTTGCAAACAACTTAAGCAGCCCCATTAGAAAAATGAATAAATCATGGTATACTTAACTTGTACAATGAAAAAAACTATTAGAGCAATTACATTAAAAATGTTTTAAACTTTTTAAAAAATAGGGTCTTGCTCTGTTGCCTAGGCTGGAGTGCAGTGGCACAATCATAGTTCACTGCCGCCTAAACTCCTAGGCTCAAGCGGTTCTCTTGCTGCAGTCTCCCAAGTAGCTAGGACTATGGGCACATGCCACCATGCCTAGCTAGCTTTTTAAAAAATTCTGTAGGGTCTCTCTCTGTTGCCCAGGCTTGTCTTAATCTCCTGGCCTCAAGTGATTGTCCCAACTCAGCTTCCCAAAGTACTGGAATTATAGGCATAAGCCACCATGCACAGCCAAAAACATTTAAAAAGTAATTTGGAGACACAAATCAACATAATAAATACATTATAAATCTTTCTATATAAAGTTCACAAACACACAAACCTATAGTGAATAGAAATGCAAACAGCTGATGAAACAATAAAACTAAGGAAGCCACTTTACCATAAAAGCAAGGACATGGTACCTGTATTGGAGGAGCAGGATGAGCACACAGAAGGCTCAAGAAACCTAGCAGTGTTGTGTTTATTGACCTTGGTTCCAGGGGTGTTTGCCTTATAATAATTTATTAAGCTGTACATTTATGTTCACGTATTACTTCTGTGCATGATATTTCACAAAAGAATTTTCAAAATAAGATACTGGAAGGAACACATAAAAATTGCAAGAACTCTGTTAAAGTGCTTGTAGTAGAATTAGAGGCAACTTCCATGTTTTCCTTTTTCCTCATCTCCCTTGTACATGCTTTTATTTGTTTTGTTATTTTTTAATTCAAAAAGGACATTTTTCCTCATTCACTCACACTTAAACAAAGTTTCCCTGCACTTGTTCCACCTCATGACTTCAGCCCACATTAGCACCTCCTTTACAAATCCTTCTCTACATTCTCCTAAGGGACTCCATAGCATTTCATATTAACTACCACTACTTTCCTTAAAGCTACAGCTCAGTTTTCATGGCATCTGTTTCATCAGTCCTAAGCTGCTGCCTCCTAGAATGTATGCACTCCTCCTTTTTCTCTAAAAATCAGTGTACCTTCATTAAACATTTGCTAAGAATCAACTACAGAACTTGCAGAACTTATAAAATCCTGAATTTACAGAATTCATCACCTTTTCTCCAAAACTGACCCTTTTTCTGTCTTTTGTTTCTCTACTACTATCTGTATCCAACTTATCCAAGCCTAAAACACCAACTGGAAATTCCTTTTTTCATTGCTGAACTGCTAATTTGAGAATGTCTAATGCAAGTTATTTAGACACATCACTAGACCATGAATTCCTTGATACTTATTACACTTTTGAATGTCCTCTAGTCTCTGTAGCACTTAAAAGAAAGACTTGACAAGATTAAAATTTCTGTATTGTCAAGAGTGTATGTGAAGGAATAAATAAATAGCAGTTAATCAAAGAGTAATGAGTTAATTTTTCCAAGATGACTAAATAGAACAGCATTATATGTACTTTTTAATTTTGTTTTTTTTTTTTTCTTTCTCAGGTTGAATTTAGGCAATACAAATATATGTCAATTTGAAGAAAGGAAGGAAAAATCAAAAGAAATGAAATTAGACCAGACAGAACTAACAATGGAAACAATATCTGTGAGAAAGTATAAGGTGAGAACTGGTTGAGTATGTTAGCTGTTAAGTAATACAGAAAAAAAAAAGAGAGAGAATTGGATATGAAGTAGTCCTTTATGGAGTTGTGGGTGAAACTTCAGTCTTTATATCTCTGGTTTTTTTTCTTTAAGGGAAGATTTTCCAATCAACATATTAAAAAGTATTGCTGGCCGGGCATGGTGGCACACGCCTGCAATCCCAGCACTTTGGGAGGTTGAGGGGAGTGGATCACCTGATGTCAGGAGTTCAAGACCAGCCTGGCCAACATGGTGAAACCCCATCTCTACTAAAAATACAAAAAAACTAGCTGGGCGTGGTGGAGGCACCTGTCATCCCAGCTACTTTGCAAGGCTGAGGCAGGAGAATTGCTTGAACTAGGAGGTGGAGGTTGCAGTGAGCCGAAATCGAAGCATTGAACTCCGGCCTGCACAACAAGCAAAACTCTCAAAAAAAAAAAAAAAAAAAAAAAAAAGTATTGCTTTCTCATTGACTAATTGGGTTGTTTTTAAAAAAAAACTTCCCCATCAGCTTCTAATTCACTCACCTGAAAACAGATCTCTTTTCACATCCCTTTTCCCCAGCCAGGGTTCTTTCCCTTGCTCCAATAAGGAAACCACATCTGGCTTAGAAATGGAAAGACCTGCTTGCAGAAAATGAAATAAATTCAAAATCAGTCCTTGAATCCTAAAAGGGGCCACAAAAGAAATGTCAGATGTAAGTTTTTAAAATGTCTTGAGGTACAGTTACGTCCCCATCTTAAAAACTAATTTTAAGAAACCCCATACCTCCCTTGGGAATATTCAGCCAGATAATTACGATTTATAACAGCCACCCTAAAAGTCAAATTTTGACTTGAGGGAGGTGAAGGGGAATACTTACCCAGTGAGACCAGATGGCCATAGTTCTCCAACATTACACATCTGTACAAATCTCTTTGAGCAGGCTGAAGCCATTTCCACTCCTCCTGGGAGAAGTCTATGGCCACGTCTCTGAATGTCACTGACCCCTGAAATGACAGATATTTGCAGTGCCAGCACCCATGCCCCCAAACTCCCTTATCAAGGAATAAAATGAGTCTCACTGTGGAGGTTAGACAATGTGTCTAGTAACAATGAAAGTTTTCAGAATTCTGAGTAATTATATAATGAAGAGCCTGGCTTTTGTGTCTCATTGTATAACTGGAAAAAAGGGGAAAAAAAAAAAAAAAAAACATAAATTATCTGTCCCGAGATAATTTACAGTTTTTGTTCAAGATAAAGGATTATAAACATGAACAACATGATAATATTGATTGTAAAAATTCTTAAGATTTTGTAGTATTCCTTTATGTTTAACAAGCAATGTATATTTTCCTTAATACCAGCCTATTTTAATATAATTCAACCAGAATTCCTTCAGAGTAATAAGTGGCTACAGCAGATAAGAGCAGTACCCTTCAAACGGAGCATACAGTCTCAAGTTTGTCACAGTCATCCCTAATGCTGAAGAAATACCTGTGAAACTTAGTGGTAATTTCAGCAATTACATAGAACAAGGAGGATAAGCAATAAAGAAATTGATTCTGCAAGAAGAGAATGTAATACCTTCCAGGACAGAACTTAAAGCACTTTCCCTCAGAGTCAGGAGGAATAGTATATAAGCCCTTTCTTTCCAGCCTGGTTTTGGACCACTTGAGTGATCCACATTAATCTATAAAGCATGAATGGGAATTTAAAACGTCTCAAACTAGTAGCAGCCTCAGATGTACGGCAGTTATATTTCACAGCTTTTAAGTTTAATAAAAAAGTGATTAAAGACTGTTGACTAATAAAGCAGCTGTTTCCTAAACAGCAAGATCTGCAGCAGAGGTGGAAATGAGATTCCCCAGCAAAACTCAGAGAGCCTCTGAATTTGGAGAGGAGTATGACAAAAAGTAGGACAAAGAAGTGGAACTGAAAATGAGGGACTCATTTTGAATAGTGGACCCTGTTATCCCCACCGCTGTGAAGCACAATTACCAGCCAAGCACTTAGTCCCAATCAAAATAAAAATAAGTGTTCCTTACTCAAGAAATGTAATGTCATGTGTGAAAAATGAGCTATGGGTTCAGAGATTCTGTTTTGCTCACTTCTGCATCCTTAAGACACAGAGTGAGTTGTGCATTAGAATCACTTGGAGAGACCTGGACTGCTGGGCCAAATTCCCAGAGTTTCTGATTCAGAAGGTCTGGGGTAGCGCTCGAGAATATTCACTTCTAGTAAGTTCTCAGACGCTGCTGACACTGCTGGTCCAAGGATCAGTGAGAACTGCTGAAAGCAGGGGTTCAGCAAAAACACTCAATAAATGAATGAAGGGGAACTGGAGTCACATAAAGCACTCCTCGTTCTAATACTGTGGGAAGGAGGGGGCAACGTAACAGGTGGCACCCTACCCTCTCACCCTAAAACACACCAGCCAGGTCAGAACCCCCGCCCGTATCTGGAGAGCATGCTTTCCTCTCTTTATGTATACTTAAGTATAAACACCTGAAAAGGAAGAACGGGGACAGGGTCCGGGGTTCTGCCAGGCAGGTGGTTTTAGAAGCAAGCAAGCCAAGTCCCAAGTCCTGAAAAACACCTCACAAAGAAAAGAGGAAGCAGGCTGCGTGGATGGGCTCACTTGAGCCCAGGAGTCTGAGGTTACAGGAAGCCAGATGGTTCCATTGCATTCCAGCCTGGGCAACAGGAGGAGACCCTGTGTGTCTGTCAGCCTGTCTCTCTCTCAAAAAATAAAAATAAAAATAAAAATAAAATAAAATATATATATATATATACACACACACACACACACACACACATATACATAGTATAGATAGATAAAGCATCAGCTTACCTGAGACATAGCTCACAGAAGGGACCCAGGAGATCAGAAAAGTGTAAAATGGCAGACCTGGCAGACAGAGAAATTAGCCCTGAGCGAACGGGCCGGCTAGGCCGAGTTCAAGTCACTGGATCCCCCACGGGGGATTCCCGTGGCCCCGCTCCCTGCTCCCACACAGAGCGGGGCGCCCTGAGACCGCGCTTGGACCACTGACGCCGCTGGGCTCTCCTCCCGCGACGCGACGGCGCTGCTCCCCAGAACCCCCTCACCTGACAGCGGCCACGGGAAAGCGCGTTTCCGTGGTGCTTCCGGCCAGGTGGGCGTAGCGTTCCAGGGCTCCGGACCAGGTCAACGCCCGGGGCCATCCGGCGCGGACAGGGCGCGCCCCTTTCCTCGCCTACAGCAAACACAGGCCAGACTCTCGGCGCCGCCCCCGAGGGCCCCACCGCGGGAGTCGCAGGAACTGCGTCTCCAAAAGCCCCGGGGACGTCACCCCAACCAGCCGCCGGCCTCAAGAAACTACACTTCCCAGAAACCATGGCGGCCCTGCGCGCTAAGGCATAGGGCTTTTGCCCAGTGGAACTCCCAGAACGACTCGCTGCCACGCCCAGAACGCCAGGAGACAAAGAACCAGGGCCTGGGACAACTACAATTCCCAGAAAACCCCGCGGCCTGGCGGAGCGAGCGTAGGGCTTTCCTCCCAGAGGGTCTCGGGCCACGCCCAGAGCCAAGAAACAACGCGTGACTCAGGCCGCTACACTTCCCAAAAACAACCGTGGCCCCCACGAGAGAGTACACAGGGCTTTCCTTTCCTACTGTTTAACTCCCAGAGTGCCTCGCGGCCAGGCACACAGCGAACCGAGAAACAAAGAACGCGGGACTCAGGCCACTACAGTTCCCAGAAACAACCGCGGTCCCCGCGAGAGTACACGGGGCTTTCCTTTCCTACCGTTTAACTCCCAGAGTGCCTCGCGGCCAGGCACACAGCGAACCGAGAAACAAAGAACGCGGGACTCAGGCCACTACA
>PVKP010006258.1:6047-84374 GCA_004027715.1 Plecturocebus donacophilus
GCCTGTATTCCTAGCACTTTGGGAGGCTGAGGCGAGTAGATCACTTGAGGTCAGGAGTTCGAGACCAGCCTGGCCAACATGGTGAAACCCCGTCTTTACTAAATACAGTAATTAGATGGGCATTGTGGTACATGCCTGTAATTCCAGCTACTCAGGAGGCTGAGGCAGGAGAATTGCTTGAACCTGGGAGGCAGAGGTTGCAGATACCGTGCCACTGCACTCCAGCCTGGGGGACAACAGTGAAACTCCGTCTCAAAAAAAAAAAAAAAAAAAGGCAGAGGTGGCCACAGAGATTAGGGTGCATGGAATGGGACGGGCTATAAGGAGGAAAACCATGTTCTAGCATCTAACAAGTACCTGGACTTAAAGGAATGAAGGTCCGGCCTTGTGTGATAGTGAGGGGGATGGAAGCAACAGCTAGAGGATGTTACAAAAATATAAATATCCCATGCTATTTAAATCTGTTCAGGAGCCGGGCATTGTGGCTCACGCCTGTAATCCCAGAACTTTTGGAGGCCGAGGCGGACAGATCACCTCAGGTCAGGAGTTTGAGACCAGCCTAGCCAACATGATGAAACCCATCTCTACTAAAAATATAAAAATTAGCCAGGCATGGTGGCGCCTGCCTGTAATCCCAGCTACTTAGGAGACTGAGGCAGGAGAATCGCTTGAATCCAGTAGGTGGAGGTTGCAGAGAGCTGAGATGGTGCCATTGCACTCCAGCCCGGGCAACGGAGCAAGATTCCATCATAAAAATCAATCAATCTGTTTTAGTAATGAGAGTTTGGAGAGTGAGGGATATCATGTTATCTGAATCTATAGTATTTGGTTTCCTGAGTTTTAGTTAGAGAGTAGCAATAGTTTGGATGAGGAATATCTGCCTGTTTGCTCAGGAAAAATTTATCTACATATGTTTGGTTTCTGAGTCTGAGAGTGGAGGGACACCTGTAGGTAAACAATCTGAGGGCACACCGAGATGCAAAGGAGAAGGAGGGTGAGTTAGCACCTGAGAGAGAGAAGTCAGGGAGCGGAGGTGGAGGAGGGGTTGGGGGTGGATAACTGCATACGGAGGCGTCATGGGTGTGACAATTGTGTGCTTGAGAGGAGATGCACCACTGGTGTCTGGAAACTCAATGGTTGGAGTTTGAGTGCACAGGGGCAGGTATGGATTTGGCAGTCATTTGCCATTGAGGATTCAGGGGCAGTGGTGAGACACACACTCTGAAGTAGGGAATTTAGAGCAGTTTTAAAATTAACAAGTTACTAAAATTATGTAAGGTCACATATACTCATGGAAAAGAATTCACACTGACAAGGGAATCAAATGAAAAGTATAAAAGTCTCACAACCCTCAGCTTCTTAATGCTAGGTTTCTTGCTAAGTTAGTGCTTTGTTTCTTGCTATTCCTTCTATAAAACTAAACCAATCTTAAGGGTACAGCTCAGGAAATTTTTACACATTTATTCACTCATGTGACCACTGTCCATATTGAGGCATAGAGCATTTCTGGTACCTTGGTCAGCTCGGACCACCATAACAAAATACCAGAATATCTGTTGTTCTGGCTTAAACAACAGAAATTTATTTCCTTACGGTTTTGGAGGCTGGAAGTCTGAGATCAGGGTGCCAGCATAGTTGGGTTCTGGTGAGGGCCCTCTTCCTAGCTGCTCACTGTGTAGTCATTGCCTTTCATTGATGTATATGTGTGGGGAGAGGTAGGTGGAGGAAAGCAAGCTTTCTGGTGTGTCTAAGGACACTTATCCAATCCTGAAGACCCCACCCATTTCACCTCATCCGAGTCTAATTACTTCCCAAAGACCCCATCTCCAAATATCATCACACTGTGGGCTAGGGCTTCAACACAGGAATTCTGGGAGAACACAATTCAGTCCATAGTACCCAAAAAGTTCTGCTGTGCTTTCTCCCAATCAGCACTCCCCTCACACTCCCAAGGATAACCAGTATTCTGGTTTCCAGTGCTATAGATTATTTTTTCCTGTTTTTAAGATCCATATAAATGGAGTCATACAGTGCTTTTTTTTTTCTTTTTGTATCTGGTTTCTTCAGCTCACCATTATGTCTGTGAAATTCATCCACGTTGTTCTGTGTAGCTGTAGTTTGATCTTTTCCATTGCTGTATGGTATACCAAGGATGAATATACTGCCATAAAAAGCCCAAGTGGGATAATTCTGTACATGCAATGGTTTTAAAATTATTATGGGAGGTACCCAGACTTTTGTTAGAATCAGCACAACTTCTGCCTCCCAAGTTGTGACAACCAAAAATGTCTCTAGCTATTGCTGAATGTCCCCTGTGGGGCAAAGTTGAGTAGCATTGGTTTAGAGAGAAGAGCAAGAGCCAAAACCAAAGGCCTTTTGGGGCCGACTTGGTCATCTGCCCTTCTTTATGCTAGTTGTAAGACAGGGCTAGTATCATTCCTATGATTCTATATACAGATAATTTCCATCACCACTAAAATGGGGCTGTTGCTTCCCAGGAAGCATCAAGTAAGTTTAAAGACCGAATTAAAACATCTCATATATGTAGATTCTTTAAGGTGAGCAGGCCCTTAGAGATCACCTGAGCAACTCCCTCCTCCAGAGAGGATCCAGCCCCAGGGTCAGAGGGCTGGTGTGAGATGGAGCCAAGCTGCAATCCACAGTACTTTCTTCCCATCTGGGCCTTCTGCAGGACCAGACAGCCAAGAGTTTATCAGAAAGTTACTTATGTGGATAATTTATTTTTCTTTGTGATGCCAGGTTATTACTTTTCTTTGCTCATTGAAAAGGGAATAATACAAGTGATATTTTATGTGTCAGGAAAGCTGATACTGTGCATTCCTTATTGCAAACATTGAGTCATCGAGGGCAGTACTGCTACTAAATCACCCAAGTCTTTCTATTATGTCTAGGTTAATTTATTTTAGTTCTTTATTTTCTCCAGAACTCTACCTTCTGAATAATGATAAGGTCTAACTCTTTTACCTAGACTCACAGGGATATAAAGAACTTTCCAACAACAATTTTTTTTTCACGATCTCTCCTCCCTCTACCAGAGACATCTGCAACAATGATGTCTGTCAAGATATAATCTTTTGTTGTTGTTGTTGTCATAATTGACAGCTGACAGATATAGTAAAAACTGGAATGATACTGTCATCTAGCTAGTGTATTCAGAAGAGAGAGAGAACAGAATCAATATTAAAATTCTGATACCTTGAGTGAGGCTTTTCTCATCAATCTTGAATGAGAAAAGAATCAAAGAATCATTCACAAGAATGTCAAACACCATTTTTGTGTTTTACTCCTGTCAGTCTGATTAATAAGGTTTGAAGGCAAAGTTTCGACTTAAAATTAAATGCTAAATTTCTTTTGAATTACACCTTCATTATGGAAGTCTGGATTTATAATAAAAAGCATATTTGGTAGTGGGCAATACAACATACATTTAAACATTTTAATTGTCTTCCAGAAGTTCTTACTTAATGATAGAAAGTTGTGATTAAATAAGTTATAATTTAGGATTAAACATTTACTAAAAGATTTTTTGAAGCAGAGATGTTTGTAATTAAATGATAAAATGTTGCCAAATTGGCAACTTTGGAAAAAAGCTAAAATAGCATTTTACAATGATATAAATCAGCAGAGTTTGTAAAATACTTTTGTGTATCAACAACTCCTTAAAGTAGGTAGGAATTATCATTTTTCATTGATGAGGAAATTGAGATCGAATAATGAGGGTTTCATCTCAGAGGTTAATCAGTTTATCTTCTGCTAGTAAGTGAACAGTCTGGATTGGAACCAGATGTTTGGGTTGACAGTGTAATCTTCTACTCACCCATTCTGTCAAAAATAGGATTTTTTTTTTCCAATTCCTTTTACTGTTATTAAAATTTTTAAATAATCAAAAAAGGAAGAACATTGTCAGTTGTACATTTGGAAGAAAGGATATAAATAGCAGCATCAGTTACTTTCTGTGATGTATGTAAAATCTTTCCCTTTGACAACATCCAAAGAAAAAATAGCAGTGCTAACAACTGTCTTTGTTAGGTTGCATGATATTTGAAGTTGAAAGGGACAATATTTGGGTATGTTACTTCATACATTTTAATAAATTAGAATTCCTCAGTCAGTATTATTTGATTATATTGAAATTCTGCAGGGAAGATAGTTGGTGTCATCTCCCCATGCAAGTTGGTGAATAGAGAGTGATTTCTTTAACATGGAAGAAAAGACAGATGGCCTTGTCTTTATTCTTTCATCTTTTTCTCAGCCCTTTGTATTTCTTGGATAACTGGGCTGTTTGGATTGTGGATGGTAAGGAAAAGGGAAAATTCACATGGGTTTAATATGTTGCATTATACTTGCAAAGAGCAGTGGATTCCCTTTAGCATCCTGTGCATTAGGTCAAAAGGACATTGATGGGAGAGACTTTTACAAAACAGATTTCTTCCCCAAGTATGCTCTCCAAATGAACAGAAAGAGGAAAGGAGATGACAACACACTTGTTGTGTCACTCATTTTATCTTTTTAACAATGTTTTCACACTGGGGTATAGTAAGGATAGCTTACTTATCAAGTTTAGCTTAAATACCTTAGGCCCAGGGGTTGGCACACCATGGCCTATGTGCCAAATAAACTAAGAAGGGTTTTTACATCTTTAAATACTTGGGGAAAATAAATCCAGAGAAGAATGTTTTATGATCATGTGGAAAGTGTATGAAAATCAAATTTTAGTGTTCATGATTAATGTTTTATTAAAGTACAACCACACCTGGTTTTTTTTTTTTTTTTTTTTTTTTTCCATATTATCTATGTCTACTTTCAAGCTACAACAGCACAGTTGAGTAGTTGCTACAGAGCCTGGCCCACAAAGCCCCAAGTACTCACTACTTATCCTTTTGCAGAAGAAGTTTGCCAACTCTTGCCCTAGGAGACTACAAACTGGGCAAGGGTTTGGCAGATATGTCTAGGATGGTTGGCTCTGAGACTCTTTTATATTTTCCTTGGTTTCATTTTCCTTTTCCCTTTGTCAGCTTTGAGGCTTTACTTTTCTGGAGTATATCCTGGGAGTAACATAGGCTTAAGTCAAGAGAACTAGTGAGTAACAGTTATTTCTGGGATGACTCAATGATTCCCCAGCTTGAGAGTCCATAATCCCTGAGTAAAGGAAGAAAGGTATTCTACTTGTGTCTGACACTTTAAAAAGAAAAGAAACTAATGAACTAATAATACCAGAAAACAGGCATGTGGACATTTTAATATAATAAGCATCAATACTGTAACAGACTAAGATTCAGACCACCTACAAAATCCTGAAGGGCCCACTCTTTGAGAATACTGATTTATAATGGTTTAGAAGTACTTAGCTGTTTGAATATTTAAGTATCTACTCTTTTCTGGCTCAATTAAATATTTAACATGGTTATTATGTTCAGAATGTGGAAATGATTATATTTTTCATTATTAAGACTCACATGTTAATTGCAGATGAACTGAAATTATTTGATATATTTTTGCTCTGCCTTTATATTTAGTTTATTTCATCTTATATACAGTTTGGGAATTTTTTCTCCCTCATTTGTGAATGTTGATATGCCCTAAAGGGACATGCGTTTTAGACACTAAGTGGCAGATGAATGCAGACCAGTATGAGAAGATTGGCCAGCCCTTGGTTTAGCTTTATGTAGGAGCTGTCTCTCTCAAACTGTGGGTTTTACTTTTTTTATTTAGTTAATTTGCTCAGCATCCTCTAGGTGTAATGAAGAGATCTAGATTATGGGACCTTCCCACTGAGTATTTTTAGCATAGTGGGGTATACTACTGCAGCTTCTGAAAAACAGTGGGTCATTGTCCTTTGTTTGCTTGGCTGGTGGGTGGGGAGCTTTTTATTGAAGTATGATGCACAAATCATGAGTCTAGATTGACTAATTTTCTCAAAAGTGAGCACACTGTCAATGAACAGATCAAAAAAACTGAAAATTGCCAGCCCCCTTGAAGCCTTTCTCATCCTTCCCCTTCTGTCCTTCCCCCCACAAGTATAACCAATCCTGCCTTCTAACAGCAGTAATAAGTTTGTCATTCATTTTAAGGTTCTCAGTTGCCCAGGTTGTTGAGGAGTTTCTGTGGAGGCTCGGTAGCACTTCTGCCAAGTCCTACTTACAGGGAGAGTAATTTGTTGCCCAAGCCCCTGAAGTGCTTGCCAGTGTTGCCTTGCCAAAGGATTCCCCAAGCATGCTCAAAGGCTTAGTCGCTGCGTGAGGAGCCCTAGTGCGGTTATGCTGTCCCTGCTCGCCTTTTCCTGTCCAGCTCCAGTTGTGCTGTATTGACTGCTCCAGATCCTGCTTCCTTGGGTTCTCAGTGTTGCTTCCTCCTGCCTCTCTTCTCTATAGTTCCCCAAGCTGGTGTCCAGGCTGCATAGCCAAATTTTTCCAACACAAAGCTTGGACTTCACTCTTTTTCTCTCATAGATCATTTTAGTTGTCTCTGCCGGACAAAGCTTACTGAGGTTATTTTTATGATTAGTTTTTAGTGTCTTGGGTCAAAATAGATTTAGTGTTTCAACCTCTATATTTTGTGGCTAAATTGATATTTATTTTGTGGTGGGGATAAAAATTGCCCTAAATTTATGAAATTAGACATAAATTGAAGCTAAAAGCAATGGGATGATGAATACATCAAAGTATACATTTAGTTGCACAATGATGGTAACAAAAAATGTATGGATTTGGAAACTTTAGTAAAACCTTTTTTGTATAATTAATTTCTACTGTTTTAATAATAATGCAGGACAGATCCAGTTTTTCCCAAATATGGTATTTCATACATATCTGTCTTCTGTGCAGACATAGAACAAGCTTGTTTTCTTTTTATTCCTACCCTGAAGTTATGTAGCAAAATTCTTTCTATATATATCTGTTTGTTCTTTTGATTTGTAATTCTGTTCACCTGGTTTTGGTCTGGATATTTAGAGGGAGAGCACTAGTCTGGACCAAATGTGATCTGAATTCATGCCATTTAGACTATCACTGCCTTATGCTGTGCTGCCTCAGAAATGTTAAGTATCAGCTGGTATTCGGAAGGGAATGTTTTTGTTCAGGTCTCTGCCTGCTAATGGGTGCCTGTTTGGCAAGGGAGTGCAGGAAGCCTTTGAGAAGGAAAGACTCTCCACCAATGGAAGAAAAACACTTCCTATTCATTCAACAAATGAATGCCTACTATGTGCCAGGCACTGTTGTAGAACCTTGGGGTACGTCAGTGAACAAAACACTGTCCTTGTGCAGCTTATGTTCTCGCAGAGGTGACAGACAGTAAAGGACACAGGGGAGTGTTGGAAGTGGGTTGTACTTTTAAATAAGGTTGTGTTTGACCTCAAAGACAGGGGACAGGTGAGCTGAAACAGATAGGGGATCAGCCTTGAGTGTTTCTGCGGGAGGAGCATTCCAGTAGAGGAAGCACGGAGTGCAAAAGCTCTAAGGCAGGAATGTGCCTGATCCATTGAGGACCAGCAAAGAGGCCCCAGGGTGGCTGGCCCCCATGAAGGGAGTGGAGATAGGGCTGGAGATGAGTCTGAGCGATGAGGGGTGGTGGGGCCCCTTTTGTAGGGTTTCACTCTGTACTAGAAGTTTAAGCAGAAGAGATGTGATCTGACTGAGTCTAGAAGGAGTACTGTTTGCTGGGTTGCTATAGACAAAATAGACTGGGAGGTAAGGGCTGAAGCTGGGAGGTTAGGAAGGGAGACTGCTGAGAGAGTCTAGGGAGGGAGCTTGGATGTGGGGAAATGGCTAGGTAGAGATGGAGAAGACAGGCAGGTTCTGGATATATTTTGAAGGCAGATTTGAAAGGCTTTGTTGGTTGATTGAACATAGAGTATGAGTTATGTGGCCATCAAGGGTTTTGTTCCAAGCAACTGAATAATGAAGTATCCACACACTGAGAAGGCCAAGGGGCAGGTTTTCTAGCTGAAAAGTTAGAGTCTATCTTTGAGATACTACATTTAGGATGTTCAGAGATTCAACCTTTATTTTACCATCATCAAAACAATTCTGTGTCATTAACTTAACATCTTTATTGGACCATATTAAAGTAAATGACTTTGATTTTGTATTTATTACATACTCATATTTATTGCTCAAAATCTTCGGGGTGGGCTGGTCATTTGAGAAGTTGAGCATTTCCTTTGTCTGACATAGGAATGAAATATTAGATATATTTCTTTCTTTCTTTCTTCCTTTATCTTTCTTTGTCTTCTTTTTTAATCATAGAAAAGTTTTGTTTCATTCAGTTCTTTAGGGATTTCCAAAGTTTTCCTCCAGAAAGAAGAAAGTGTTTTCTTTTCCTTGACTCCATTATAGAAAAATTTTTATCTTAGAGTAAAAATAATGGGCGGGGTGGGGATGGAGTTCCGGAGAAGGCAATGCTTTTCTTTTCTTTTCCCTTTCTTGTGAATGACCATGGTTTTTTGTAATTAGTGGAATGTCATCGGCCTTAAACATTCCTGAGAAAACACATTTCTCCATCAGGTTGGAGCAGTTGTTTAAAAATTCCCCTCTCCTCATAATTCTGTTTCTTCCTCTCTTCCTGAGGATACCTTCCTAATTCTGCCATCCCCATTTTCTCACAAATAACTATTGAAAGTTACAGCCTGATTATATTGGGTCAAAAAAATTACAATAATTGTTTAGAAACTTGAGGTTAAGAGTTAGCGTGTACGTGAATTTTTGTTGAAGATTAAAGTCGGCTTGGAACTTCATAAAGAATACCAAAGTATCTTTATGTTTGCTCCAGCTGAGTTATTTTTTGTTTTAACCTTGTACCCTTGCCTTTAATGTCCTTTAATGCTCATTTTTAAAACTTTTTATTCTCCTGCTGTGGATTTATGGCAGTAACAGTGTCCTTTTGACATTAACCTGTGCTTCGTAGCTAAGATATAATTATATATTACATTAACATTGTAACTACAATTCTAAACCAGTGGCATTTCACATGTGCAAAAGAAGCTGTGGGTTTAAACAAAGAAGAAAAATATCTAGAGGGATGGTGGCTCACGCCTGTAATCCCAGCACTTTGGGAGGCTATGGTGGATGGGCCACTTGGGGCCAGGAATTCCATACCAGCCTGGCCAACATGGCGAAACCCTGTCTCTACTAAAAATACAAAAAAGCTGACAATGTCACCCTGGGTGGGTGTGGTAGTGCATGCATACCTGTGATCCCAGCTACTCGGGAGGCTGAGACATGAGAAACGCTTGAACCTGGGAGGCAGAGGTTGACGCGAGTCAAGATTGCACCACTGCATTACAGCCTGGTGACAGAGTGAGACTCTGTCTCCAAAAAAAAAAAGTATAAAAACAGCTATTGTACAAGTAATTTTTTTTAACAAAAAGTTTTCTTCTTAACTTTTTAGCAATGTAAATATTCTTTTTTTCTTTTTCTTTTTTTTTTTTCTTTTGAGATAGGGTTTCGCTCTGTCACCCAGGCTGGAATGCAGTGGCATGATCTTGGCTCACTGCAACCTTCTGCCTCCCGGGTTCAAGTGATTCTCCTGCCTCAGCCTCCCGAGTAGCTGGGATTATAGATGCATATCACCACACCCAGCTAATTTTTGTATTTTTAATAGGGATGAGGTTTTGCCATGTTGGCCAGCTGGTCTCAAACTCTTGACCTCAGACGATCTGTCCACCTTGGCCTCCCAAGAGTGCTGGGATTACAGGCATGATCCACTGCGCCCAGCCAGGTTTCTTACCGTAGTGATACTTTTTAATCTTCTGTTGATTTAATTAGTGGTAGGAGTTAAAAACATTCTCTTGATCAAGAACCTATACAAGAATAGTACAGTATATATTCTGTACTATTCTTATATATAAGATTCATAAATGTGCACTATCTATCAAATATCAACACTATAGGACTTTTCTAGATCAGTTGTTGGAGAAACAGGTGGTCTTGCTAATAATATTCACAGTCTAGAAGCCAGATACCATTTATATGAGTATAATTAGTAGTAGTGATGGCATTTCTAAAAGTAGTAGGTACAGTAACAAACCTAATATTCTGAATGTCTCATATAACAAGGAGGCACAGGTCTGTGCTCTCAGTAACCTTGTCAGATAAAGACTGTGTGAATGGAGACCTGGACATGAGTATTAAAAAAAAAAAAAGAATTTCTATGCTAGTGAAGGAGCAGGTGTGTTAGAGTAACAGTAGGGGAGAGAGGGAGAGTTAGTGGTGGTTAGTCCGGAGAATGCCTATGTTTTCCTGGTCTTAGTTCAGCCAAATCACAATAGAGAGTATTCTTAGCATGTAACTCAGCCTCTGTGGACTGGAATTGGTACTTTTTCTACCCAGGAGCCTCACAGAGTCATTGTGAGGATCATTTGAGATAAGGTCTTATACATAGCCTGGTGCTTTTGGCGTGATAGTGTTTTTCTAAGATGGGTGGAGAATAAGAGGTGCAGGGTGACTGTTCTTTAAGCCTCCTAGAGGTTGCCACAATGGTTTCCATTTCCTTATCTGCTTTGAGTCTGTGGAAGGAGGCAGGAATTCTAGTCTGTGACTTGATTATCTGTGCATTTGTCTAATGGCAGAAATCAATCTTGGGCTGTCAATATGCACAGAAATCATCTGTTTTTTTCACAGCCTGACTCATTTTCTCTGTCAGGCCTGTTCTTGGGCTATGTTCAGGAACAAATCCTGCTTGTTGATGAGCTGTGTCCTCATCTATTTACAAAAAGTTCTGCTGTTTTGTTAAGCTTGTAACAGATTCAGGCAGTGTTTGAAACCTGTCTTTCCCTTGATTTACATCTTTTCATGTTTTCTCCCATCTAGGATCTGCGTCTCCAATGGATACTGAGGGGTTTGGTGAGCTCCTTCAGCAAGCTGAACAGCTTGCTGCTGAGACTGAGGGCATCTCAGAACTTCCCCATGTGGAACGGAACTTACAGGAGATCCAGCAGGCGGGTGAGCGCCTGCGTTCCCGTACCCTCACACGCACGTCCCAGGAGACGGCAGATGTCAAGGCGTGAGTACTGGTAGGGAGGAAGCATTGGTACTGGGTGGCTTGGGGGCAGGATCTGTTTCTTCTTTCCTGCCTTGAATTCAGATACAGTCTGTGAATGACAGCCACTAGCCAGATTGTTGGGAACTCAGAAAGGTTTTATAAACAGGACAGCCGCCTTGGTTTGTTTCCCTTCCTCTCAGGTTTTCTAGCCTGTCTGCCTGACCAAGCTATGAGCCTGTACCACAGGGAGAGGTGATCACAAAGTGGGAAGGAGTGAAAGAGCTCTGTCATGCTGAAACTGGTCACAGTAGCTCCTGCTTGAGTTCAATGACCATTGGTCATAAATGTCTCCCATAAGTATGTTAATACATATGTACCCCACAGATAAGTGTTACCATGAAAGCCAGAGAGCACTCAGTGATGAGCACAGTTTTTAAGAGCAGTTGGAAGAAATTGATGAGTAGTGATGAGAAACCATCTAAGTGAGGAGTGATTCTATCTGGTTGTTATCAGTGACCTGGGAGGCTGCTTCTGAAAGGCCTTGGAAATACAGTGCTTCCTAGCTGATTGAACAGGAGAGTGGGTGAGCCCCAAGAGAGTGCAGCTGGGGAAAAGTGCTGACTGACTGGGCTGGAAGCCACTGCTGCCACACAGCATTAATTGGGCTGTTGAGTCTACAAACGTGTTTAGGACCATCTCTGGGACTACACCGTGAATTCAACATGGTTCTTGGTGTCAAGGAGCTTATAATGTGGGGAGTGGGGCAGGAAAAAACCGTGCTGCTTTCCTTAAGAAATGTGATGTACTCATTACTTACTGTGTGTTACAAACTGGCTAGACTTAAGATTTTGCTTAATTTTTACAACCATCATTAGGCTACAATCTCCATATTACGGTTGAGCAACAAAGGCTCAGGGAGGCAAGTAACTGTCTCAGATCACACAGCTGGTGATTGGTAAAGTAAGTATTCAAACCTAGTGAGGTTGACTCCAGAGCGCATGCTCCTCTAACTGTGATCGAAGGGCATGGGAGGATGGAGAGGGTGCTGCTTCTTGTGCCTTTGATGGGTTTGGAAAGACCCTGAGATTCTGTGCAGAAAATAGGGGAAATTATCAGTCATCTCCTCAGTCTTCATTCCTTGAACTTGAGAAAGAACAAAGTGCTGGTGTGAATGTGGGACATTGTCTGCTCTAAGCATTTAATAGATGTCACAAGTATTATGTAGGAGTGGACTACATTCTTGTTCTTGAGAGCTGAATGTTTTGGCTGTTCTGTCGAGTCAGTAAGGATGTTGTGGAAATTCTTCTTTAGGCCACCCCAAAATGCTATTTTCTAAAATAACTAGTTAGTTTTGTTTCTGTTGGCATTGGTAAAGGCAAGTCAAAGGAACCCGGGCAGGGATTTTTTACCCTGCAGCCTTTCAGCTGAATGCAGCCAACTGCTTCCCTACACTGCTTTCTCACAGCCCAGTCAGCCTTTAGACACTTCTGCTAACTTGCCTTCCCTGCAGGCTCCTTATCTGCTGCTCCTGGCTGCCTGCAGTTACCCCCAGTCTTGAGCATGCAGGCTCTGTGCTGTGTGCGAAGATGCTCCTGGAGTGAAAGGCCCATGATGCCAGCTGAGTTGCTATAGTTATAATTTAATTGCATCAGCTTTACAGCCTATTAAGAGCAAAAAGGGAAAATGTTTTCTTGGTAACAATTATCGGTCATGTTCCCTTTCTTGTAAATTTCCATTCTTTTTCATCTCTTTCTACCTTAAATTCATTATTTTAGGGAGGAGGAAGTTGGAATGTCAAAAGAATGGTTATAGGGTGGGGCAGGTGCTTAAAAAGAAACCAAAGGGCTGATAACTGTATTTTTCCATCTTCTTGATAGGCAGACACATAGTGTGGTGTGAATATTTTAGTACATACAGGATGAGGGCAGAAGAGAGAACTGAGTAGGAAAAATTTTCTTATATGAAATAAGTTTTGAAAGAAAATTCTGTCTTTAATATTTTAGATTGTAGATTTAAGATTGAAATGTTTTGTGCCGAATTCATTTATTTGTCCAAATACACTGTTGAATATTTTGTTTTAGAGAATAGATTTGATAGTTTTTTTTTTTTAATGTGTGTGATGTCTTAAAATCATTAAATTTTTCCACACATAAAGAAGAGTATGCTTAACATATATATATGTTACAACAAGGTGTAAATTAGGGCATTTGCAGCCCATGAGCCACATGCAGCCTTAAAGTTTTATTGGAACACAGCCAGGCTTATTTGTGTTGTCTGTGTTGCTTTTGTGCTACAGTTTCAGAGTTGAGTAGTTTGACAGAGATCATGTGCGCCGCAAAGCCTGAAATGTTTACTATCTGCTGTTTACAGACAAAGTTTGCTGACTCTTAGTGTAAATAATAAAGTGAATGAATACTCATGTGTACATTGAACAATTAAAACAGAATATTGAGCTGGGTACTGTGGCTTGTGCCTATAACACCAGCACTTTGAGAGGCTGAGGCAGGTGAATCTCTTCAGGAATTCAGGAACACCCTGGACAACATGGCAAAAACCTGTCTACAAAAAATTAGCTGGGCATGGTGGCACACACCTGTAGTCCCAGCTACTCAGGGTGAGGCAGGAGGATTGCCTGAGCTCAGGAGGTCGGAGGGTGCCCATCATCAATTGCATACCCCTCTTTTCTCATTGAAGACACCGCACTGGATTTTTCCATTCAAACTCCGAAATCAGACAACCTAGAGGTGTATAAAGAAAAAAACAGCAGTCATTTATTCTCCCTAACTTTGTCATCCAAGGTAACCAATGTTATTAATTTGCTTATTTTTTCACATACTTCTCCAAGTTCATGCAAAGTGTATATAAACATTTGTTTCCCCAAAGTTATACGGCAAATTCTAACTCTTCCTGTGATAATACTATAAGCTGTTGTTTAAGCTCTTACTGTTTGTCAGGCGCTGTGCCACACACTTTAAACGCATTATATAATTTCTTTTTAAAATAACTCTGTGAAAGTGTTTTCTGTATTTTAAACTTGAGAAAAGTCAAATAGTGAGTGGCCAAGCCAGAATTTCAAATCCAACTTAGTAAGAATTCCTCATATTTGTATGGTGCTTTTCAGTTTCTGAAGGATAGGCACTCTCCTGACTGGTCTTACAGTGCCTGTGCCTGAGAAGTAGCATAGGCATTTTTCCCCCACATTTAACAGAGGAAGAAACTGAGGCTTGGAAAGGTGATGTATCCAAGTTGTCCTTTTACTCTCCTGGGACAGAAAGGAGACTCTAACTTCCATGACTTTCTGCTCATAGGGACTGCCTGGCTTTTGGGAATTGAGGTAGGTAGAAGGCAGGGAACCTTCTAAGAATGTTTCCACCCTTACAAACTGAAAGTTTCTAGTACAGCCTTTATTTATTAAGTCTTCCCTACCCTAGATTCCCTGCCTCCTTCATCAGTCCTTCCTCTCCCTGAATATGCACTGCATAAACTATATACTGCAAAAGCTGCACACTGAACAGTTTCTGCAAGTATCACCCACTTAGATAACCTTTCTCTTCTAAGAATTCTAGGAGCTAATTTTTAAGTTCTGAGGTTCTCAACCCTGGTATACATTAAAATTGTTTTGGCACTGGATGTATTCTTATGTTATCTCTGGTAGAGTACAGCACCATGGGACAAAATTTAGACATATTTAGCAAAATTGACCCAGCAATCCAACTTCTAGGATTTTGTCCCAAATATATAGTGGCAGAAACACACACAAAAAAACTTGTGCACAAGGATATTCGTTACAGTTTTATTTGTAATAGCAAAAATTGGAAACAAAGAAATGTCCATCAATAGGGAAGTAGTTGAATAATGTTGTATGTCTATGTAGTAGAGAATTCTTCAGTAGTACAAAGGAATGCGAATATACAGTAACATGGAATGATTCCAGGACATATTATTAAGTAAAAAATGCAGGGTAGAGAAAAGTGTTTAGTACTCTGTCATTTGTATAAGAAAGCAGGTGAAAGACATCCCATATTCATGGATCAGAAGACTTAATAGTAAGATGTTAATACTCCCTAAATTGGCCTGTGGATTTAACAGAGTCTCTATGAAAATCCCAGCTGGGATTTTTTGCAGAAAGTGACAAGTTGATTCTAAAATCCATATGGAAATGCAAGGGACCTAGAAAAGACAAAACAATCTTTAAATAGAAGAAAGTTGGAAGAGTCACACTTGTAATTTCAAAACTTATTACAGAGTTACAGTAATTAAGACCATGGTACTGGCATAAGGGTAGACATAAAGATTGATGGAATAGAATTATTAATCCAGAAATAAACCCATTTCTGTGATCAGCTGATTTTTAACAAGCATGCCTAAACCATTCAATGTGAAAAGAATAGTCTTTTCAACAAATGATGCTGGGGCAGTCATGTCAAAAGGACTCAGAAACCAAGTTGAAAGACTTCTACTGGCTAAAGATGAGATGATTTGATCATCAATTAGGATAATAACTGCATTGGATTGAAACATATCAAATATATTTAAAATGTATGAGTTTATTATACTAAAACAAGACTCATTGGTCATCTTTGGAGAGTGCTGGAGAAGCAGCTCATTATTCAGGGTAATTACATAGTTGATTAAAGGAGTTTCTTGGAATGGAAGTATTTCAGCTAATAAAGATGGAATTAGGATACCACCATTTTGCAGCCACCGAGTAGTAAATGGATCTAAGCAATCATCATCAAGACTGCAAATATTTCAGACAGAGATAACCAGACTTTAAATACTTCTTGATGAAGAGTATATAGTAATCTAGCCATGAAAATATTGGCACCTCAGTCTTGGAACTTTGAATTTGCAGGAAATCAAACCCTTGGAACTTTGAATTTACAGGAAATACAGAGGACAAAGGAGTATGTTAAATGATATCATGGGGATTCAGTCAGTAAAATGTGTTCTGTAGGAAACCATAGCCTTGCTACTTTGAGTCTAGTCAGTGGATCAACATCAGAATCAACCATGAGCTTTTTAGAAATAGAGAGTCTCAGGCCCATTGCAGACCTATTAAATCATAGTCTGCGTTTTAACAAGCTTTCCAGGTGATTCAAATGCATTTTTTTTTCTGCTCTGTACTTTTGTCATCACATGTAAGTTTAAAGCTTGAGTAACACTGCTTTACAAGTTAAATCAGAATCTTCAACAAAGAGATTATAAGAAAAAAAAATGAGATGGAGGAGCAACCTGTAGATGAAAAGAGATTTAGAAGGCATATTAATCATCAACAAGTAGAGACCTTATTTGGATTCTATTTAAACAAACACAAATTTAAAATTTGTAAAAAAAAATTAGGCAATATCTTGGCTATGCTTCAAAATAAGCATATTGGTTGATAGAGAAAAATAGGGATGTACATGAAACACAGCCGGCTACGACATGCAAATTGTTGGGGCTGGGTGATGGGTATAAGGAGGTTTACTATTTTTGTGTTTTAATTTTTTTCTATAATAGCTTTAAAAGGGCGGGCCACTACAGTGGCTGTAATAAAAAAGATAGTAACAAGTGTTGGCAAGGCTGTGGGAAAAATTGAAATCTTTATACATTGCTGGTGGGAATGTAAAATGGTATAGTTGCTTTGGAAAATAGTCTGGCAGTTCCTCAAAAGATTAAGCATAGGGTTATCATATGACCGAGCAATTCCACTCCTAGGTATAAACCTAAGAGAAATGGAAATATATACTCACACAAAAACTTGTGCAGGAATGTTCATGGCAACTTTTAAAACTAATAGCCAAAAAGCGGCAATAATCCAAGTGCCCATCCACTGATGAATGGATACATAAAATGTGGTGTGTCCATGCAATGGAATACTATTTGGCACTAAAAAGGAATTAAGTACTAATACATGTTTCAACATGGATAAACCTTTAAGGCATTATGCTAAATGAAAGAAGCCAGTTATCAAGATGGTCTATTGTGTGATTGTATTTATGAGCAATGTAGGAAATAAGAATAAATAAAAGGTTCCTCTTCAAAGCTTTCCTCTTAGTTCATTATGAATAAATAATTTTTTCTTCCAAGGTTAATTTACTTTAAAGCTTTTGCCAATAATCCTAAAGTAGCTGTTAGTCATAATAAAGAAATAAATGTATCCTGCGCTCTCAGTTCTTACACTTTAACCTAGATATTGGCCCTGACGTGCATGGACAAGCCCAGGCAAGTCTTAGGTCATAGCTTTTTCCACTTTCTTATTTGGAAATGTTATTGCTTCTCTAAGCATTTCTCAAGTTACTTCCACTTTTTCTTTGTTCTCCTCTGCCTTTACCTCTTTAGAAAAGTTTTTAGTTCTTAGCCAGTCAGGTACAGGCTAGACTGTGAAGTCCAGTTGCAGCCAGTGGAATCAGGACACAGCAGTAGGGTGGATGCATTAGATATAAATGGCCCTGCCTCCTTTGTTCAGTGTCCTTTTGTGGCAAGATGGCTAACGGAAGCACCCTTTCTGCATAAAGTAAAGTTGCCTTGCTGAGAAAAATTAAATTTATGTTAAATTAAATTTATATGTTACTTCTTTGTGGCACTGAACATTTATGTATAACAAGCAATGTACAGAATAGGCAAATTTATAGAGACAAAGTAGATTAGTAGTTGCCACGGGCTGGGGGAGATTTGGGGAAAATGGAGAGTCACCACCTGTTGGTCAGGGGTTGCTTTTGGGGGTGATGAAAATATTTTAAAATTAATTGTAGTGATGGTTGTGCAATTCTATCAATACCTAAAATATCACTAAATTGTAGGCTAGGTGTGGTGACTCATGCCTGTAATCCCAGCACTTTGGGAGGTCAAGGTAGGCAGATCACTTGAGCCAGGAGTTCAAGCCCAGCTTGGCCAACATGGAGAAACCCCATCTCAAGTAAATACAAAAATTAGCTGAGTGTGGTGGCATGCACCTGTAGTCCCAGCTACTCGAGAGGCTGAGGCACGAGAATTGCTTGAACCTGAGAGGCGGAGGTTGCAGAGAGCTGAAATTGCAGCACTACACTCCATCCTGGTCAATAGTGAGACTCTGTCTCAAAAAAAAAAAAAAATAACCAATTGTATACTTTAAATGATGAATTATAAAGCTGGGCACACTGGCAAGCCTCCATAGTCCCTGCTACCTGGGAGGCCGAGACAGGAGGATCTCTTGAGTTCAGGAGTTTGAGTCCAGTACTAATCACAGTTAATCACAATTGTTGGGAGGAAAGTTTTGACTAGGTTACTCCGGAAGCTAGGTGATTCTAATGTGCAACCAAGGTTGAGAACCACTCTTTTTTTTTTTTTTTTTTTTAATTTTAAGTTCCAGAATACATGTGCAGAATGTGCAGGTTTGTTATGTAGGTATACATGTGCCATGGTGGTTTGCTGCACTTTCTAACCCGTCATCTAGGTTTTAAGCCCAACATGCAATAGCTATTTGTCCTAATGCTCTCCCTCCCCTTGTCTCCCTCACCAACAGGCCCCAGTGTGTGATGTTCCCCTCTCTGTGTCCAATGTCCGTGTGTTCTCATTGTTCAACTCCCACTTATGAATGAGAACATGCAGTAGTTTTCTGTTCCTGTGTTAGTTTGCTGAGAATGATGGCTTCCAGCTTCATCCATGCCCCTGCAAAGGACATGAACTCATTCTTTTTTATGGCTGCATAATATTCCATAGTGTATATGTGCCACATTTTTTTTAAGCAGTCTATCATCGATGGGCTTTTGAGTTGGTTCCAAGTCTTTGATATTGTAAATAGTGCTGCAGTAAACATAGGTGTGCATGTGTCTTTATAGTAGAATGATTTATATTCCTTAGAGTATATACTCAGTAATGGGATTGCTGGGTCAAATGGTATTTCTGTTCCTAGATCCTTGAGGAATTCCCACACTGTCTTCTGCAATGGTTAAACTAATTTATACTCCCACTGACAGTGTAAAAGGCTTCGTATTTCTCCACAGCCTCGCCAGCATCTATTGTTTCTTGACTTTTTAATAATCGTTATTCTGACTGAAGTGAGATGATATCTTATTGTGGTTTTGATTTGTTTCTCATCACTGTTTCTCAACAGTGATGTTGAGCTTTTTTTCATATGTTTGTTGGCTGCATCAATGTCTTCTTCTGAGAAGGGAGACTCACTCTTTTAGAGAGTTACTGTTTATGATTATTAGAGGAGACAGGCAAGATGTCTATCTGATACGACCACCTGGAGGGAAAGCCCCAAGGATGGCAACATAGTTGATCTGGAGGAGACAAAAATCTATAGGAAGGAACTCTGGGTAAATGTAATCTGTTGCTGTAGTATTTACTGGATTAGAACTACACATGTGAAATCCTTTCTCTTCTACAATAAGTCTGTTAGTTCAGGATAAAAAATTTTAGGTGTTATACCTGTAGGTGTTACGGTTACATGTGCTGCCAAATTCTCTGACTACTTCTAAGTTACTCAAAGTGAACACAAATGTTATCAGTGGGAGTTCTCAGTACTAATTTATAATCCAAAAACAGTCTACAAATTAATTGGGCTGTATGTGGTGGTTCACACCTGTATCCCTACCACTTTTCGAGGCCGAGGCAGGAGGATCACTTGGCCAGGAGTTTAAGGCCAGCCTGGGCAACATAGCAAGGCCCTGTCTCAAATAAAATTAAATAAAAATAAAATAAATACTAAAATAAAATATTGAGTTCCCCTCAGTTTCTTTTTTCCAGAGAGTGTTCTAGATATTAGTGTGACCTTTTCTTTGAAAAACAACTCTTGCATTGTTACATTGCCCCAGATGAGTAGAAATAAAGCTGGCTATATTATTCCCATTTCTCTTCAAAAGCATTTACTGGTCAGATAACAGCCTCCTGTATTATTAGACTGGGCAGCAGAGAGGGAACCTGCAGACGTACTGGACATGGTATTTGGCTTTTGAAGGGAAGCCCTGGAGAACTGACCTTGGATTCTGGTTTGATTGCCCTTGGACAAATCATTGATCACCATGAACCCTTAGTTTCCTCAGTTCATGAATGACATTGTACCAGGTTACTTCTGAAACTTCTACAATGTTGTAGTTCACTATATCTATCTGTAGCGGCTGTAAGTGTAGGATGGTAGTTAAGTGTTGTGCTGTACAACCTGGGAGGCTGAGGCAGGAGAATCACGTGAACCTGGGAGGTAGAGGTGGAGTGAGCCGAGATTGTGACACTGTACTCCAGTCTAGGTGACAGAGCAAGACTCTGTCTCAAAAAAAAAAAAAAAAAAAAAAAAAAAGCACACAAAAGCAAGGAGTTGTGCCACAGAACTAGATGATCTGCCTCTGCCACTTCCTGACTCTGTGACTTTGGGCAAGCTGGTTAACCTCTTTGTTCTCTCATTCTTAATTTGAGGATGAATGATAGCATGTACCTGATGGGTTTCTTCACTGTGAAGTGTTTGGAGTAGCCTAGCCTATGGTAGTAATATTGTTTTATTCTAGACAAGGCTCTCACTCAAATTCAGGCATGATTAGAACTTGAATCTGTTACTACAAAGTACAGTGTTGCGGCTCTTAGTCCAGGTCATAGATATCTATGGAAAGATATACAACAACTATGTAAAAGTGTCTGGACAGTATATAGGAAGTTTTGAATTAAAAATACTCTCCAGTATTTGATGAAGCATATTAGATGTCCTAATCCTACTTTTCCCCTTACTTATATCTCCCTATTCTATATCCTCACATAGGTCAGTTCTCCTCGGGTCTCGGGGACTTGACATATCCCACATCTCCCAGCGACTGGAGAGTCTGAGTGCAGCCACCACCTTTGAGCCTCTTGAGCCTGTGAAGGACACAGACATTCAGGTAAGGGCTGCCAAGTATAGGTGGAACCTGGAGCATATAACCCAGGCCGAAGAAACTGGCCCTTTGTTAACCAGCTGATTAAGGAAGTTCAGTTTTCTTTGTTAGTTTTCTTCTTCCTCAGATATTAAGAGAACAGTAGATTCAGCTTTGGAGGTATAGTGAGAAACATTGGGTTATTTTCAGAGCTCTCTGTGTGACTGAATTTAAGAAAGCAATTCCAACCTGCACTTTTTAGATTATTATAATTAGGAGAACAGATTTCTCTTCCTTCCTTGGGCTTAATCCAAGGCTCAGAGACATTAGTTGCAAGTTTCTTTTGCTTTTCTTTACTAGATCTCAAATAATTTTACTATTCGTCTTCCACATTTCTTTTTTACATCTTGCTTGTATTGGTTGGCACAGAGCTGGGGAAAACTTAGAGTACTATTTACTGAAACCTACTCAATGATTTCCAAGAAGTGTTTGGCTGCATTAGTGGCACCAGGAAATGGTCTAATAGAGCACTCCAGTCTCATTTAACCAAACATGCCACCAGCAATTGATAGCTGTTTTAATCTAATCAGAAACTGATATAAAATCACAGTCTGTTGAGTTTTGAGGAATTGGAACATTGCATTTGCATTAGAGTGAAGGGACAGTGGGGCACCATTTTTTTTTTTAATCATTGATTTACCTGAAAACAAAAGGATGCCTCCTACAGAGGCAAATTTTAGAAATGGGCAATATTATTTGGGCTCAATTTGAATTAATGCTCTACCTCAATACCCTTTGTAAGAACCATTTTAATCCATCTAATGGCTACGTTTCTACTGCATTTATATTTCAATTCAGAAACCTAAAACTACTTTGAGTTGAAAGTTGAAGAACTATAGATATTTTTTTCTATTGCTGGTATGTTCCCAAAGTATGGAAATCCAGTTTTTCCAGTTTTATATGCTAAATCATATTTGCCTGTCAACTTATAGATACCTTCTCATTTCCATGTAATCTTAAAATGGCTTAAGTTTTAGTCTCCCTCCCCCTTACAGCCACTTGAGGCTCTCTATTAACATACGTATAACAGGGATGAATAATCACCATATATTTTGGGAGCATCCCTAATAATGTGGAACGAAATGGCACTTACTGAAAGGTTTTTTAATTTGTTTTTAATGTTGAAAATACCAAGAAATGTGAAACTGTTGTTACATTTTGTTTGATATTCTTGGAGTAGGTATTTGGAATATGCAGCATTTTATGATGTACTTCATGCATCTCCAGTGATGTGATACTCCTTTTTTTTACCTTAAGTTATTGACAGGTTTATAAATGTATTGAGTCATAATGATTATCTCATCTAACCTTCTACTTAATGGAAGAATACCCTCCTTAAACACTGCCGTTAGATGGTTTTCTAACAATGTATGCTCAGTTACATCAGAGAGAGTTTCTTAATTTGGAATGAGCACATTAAAGCTTTGGTCGTGTATCACTGGGAAATCTTTGAACTTTGAGATTAAGGATGCCTCCATTTCATAAGTTTACCTCTTGGCCAAGCACAGTAGCTCACGCCTGTAATCCCTGCATGGTAGAGGCTCAGGTGGGAAGATTGCTTGAGCCTGGTTCAGGACCAGCCTGGGCAACATAATGAGACCCCCTGTATTTGGTTGTTCTTACATTGCTGTAAACACATACCTGAGACTAGCTAATAGATAAAGAAAAGAGGTTCAGTTGGCTTACAGTTCTGCAGGCTGTACAAGAAGCATAGTACCAGCATCTGCCTCTGGGGAGGCCTCAGGGAGCTTTTATTCATGGCAAAAGGCAAAGCGGGAGCTTGCACAACAAATGGTGAAAGCAGGAGCAAAAAAGTGGTGGCAAGGAGTACAGGTGCCACACACTTACACCAGATCGCATAAGAACTCACTGTCGTGAGGACAGCACCAAGAGGATGGTATTAAATGATTAATGAGAAATCTGCTCCCGTGATCCAGTCACCTCCCACCAGGCCCCAACTCCAACATTGAGGATTACAGTTCAACATGACATTTGGCAGGGACATATATTCAAACTATGTCACTCTGTCTCTACAAAAATAAAAAATTATCTGGGCATGGTGGCACATGCCAGTAGTCCCAGCTACAGGAGGAGGCTGAGGCAGGAACATCACTTGAGTCTAGGAGGTTGAGGCTGCAGTGAGTCCTTCCTGTTCACACCACTGTACTCAAGTCTGGGTAACAGCATGACGCTATCTCCAAAAAAAACTCACCTCTTTTGTTGTGCTTTTCCAGAGTAGCTTCAGAAATGCAAAATGGTCAATCCAAAATAACTTTTGATTAATTAGGAATTGATCATCTATACCTGAAGTAAAAGTTTAAGGGTTACTAGTTTTGAAATAAATCCTCTGTTGGCTTCACCTTCTTGCCAGCAAAGGCGTAAAGGAGAAAATTTAGCTTTGGCTTGATCTAGGGGATCTCTGTTTTATCAATAGGGATTGGAGGTATTAAGTGATATTGTATGGCTCAGTTGACCTAAGCCACATATCCTTAAAATTCCTATACACATAACCTTCCCTGACTTCTGGTTTAGTAACCAAGTATAAGAGCCAAGCCAGCTTGCATTCTTGGCATAGAGTGATCCTCCTCTTAATTCTCCTCATAATGTGTTGGTTATCCAAGAAGAGTAAACTTGGACATTTTCAGTGATTTGTCTTTACAAAAGCCAGATACACTATTTGATGGACTTTTTTTTTTTCATTTATTTTAATTGCTTAATTGAGATATAATTCACATATCATAAATCTGATAGACTTTTGTAATTGAACTTTTGTTTTTCAATCAATGCATTTTTTTGAGGTCAGAATGCACCCTAATTCCATGCACTATCAATCAGAGGAGAAATTATTATGTCAATTTATAGGCCACTTAAAGTACCGTTCATAAAAAGAAAATGCTGATGCATTCTTTGACAGATGCTGTCCAGGACTTTGTACTATCCGTTGTTTGCATTACTTAAGCTTAAAGGCATTTTTCCCATGTATACATTGTCCTTTTCTATTTGGTAAACATTGATTCTATTCCCTTCTGCTTCTAATGGAGCTTGAAATTAATATGGGTTTTTGTTGTTACCATTTTGTTGTTTGTCATAATCAGTAATGTTTGTATGCATTGTGAATGCATTTTTTAAAAATTGCTGTGACCAGCAAAAGTAGTATATTAAAGAAACTCCATTTAAATATATGTATGGATTATGCTAGTAGAATTTTTAAATGTTTATTGATTTTATTTTTTGGAAATGGTCATAAAGAAGGCCTACATTTGTGTAATAGAGGTGAAGAGCAGTAACAGGACATGCTGCTAAAACAACTGCACTAGATCTGTTCTAAATGACTTCTTGGTGCTTGAGAGTACGCGTCCTCTTTCAGAAATCCATTTGCTCACTTCTGTCTTTGGAGAAAAAAGTATTGAGGGCATATTGCACATCTTTACTGTGATCTGAACAGACCTAATGTATCATGGATGAGTGTATTATATAATAATAAAGTGCAAATTTACATAGTTCAGTTATATTCTGGGCTTTTTCACTAGATTGCATGTATATTTCAAGAAGGCTGTGCAGAAATAGCCTGAGTTGGCCATGAAAATGGGGGCTGCAGTTTCCTAGCATTAGGCTATATTTTTAAGTGGTGTTAGACTTTCAAAATACCTAAAAGAGTGGAACTGGAATGTTTCTAACACAAAGAAGTGAAAAACACTGGAGGTGATGGATATGCTGATTACCGATCTGATCATTACACATTGTATGCTTATATAAAAATATCATGTACAACATGAATAAATATAACTGATGTATCCCTAATAATTAAAAATATTTTTAATGGCATTAGACCATTGCAGAGCAACAATAAATAATTGCCAAATTTACTGTATTAGATCCCTAGGGATGCCATAACAGCACTGTAAACTTGGTGGCCTAAAACAGAAATTTATTCTGTCACAGTTCTGGAATCCTCAACTTAAATCCAGGTGTTGGGAGCACCACACCGTCTCCATGGGCTCTAGGGGAGAATCCTTCCTCTTCTAGCCTTCTGTTTGACTCCTGATATTCCTTGGCTTATGGCAGCATAACTTCAGTCTCTTCCTTCATCTTCACAGATTCTTTCTTGTGTGTGTCAGGTCTACCTTTCATGTCTTTTAGGACACCAGTCATTGGATTTAGGACCCATGTTAAATCCAGGATAATCTCTACTCGAGATCCTTAATTATATTTGCAAAGGCCCTGTTTCCAAGTAAGGTTACATTTACAAGGACCAGGGGTTGGGACTTGGACATATCTTTTTGTGGGACACGTACTTCAACACACTATACTTAATAGTGCCAGAAATTTTAAAACTGTTACTGTAAATAATGGAACATCTTCAAATTTAACTCCATTTCACATCCATAGGAGACACTGGGATATGATATCCATTGCTAGTGGTTCAGTACTGCAAGTCCAAACTAAGCTTCTGATGTCATCCTCATTATCCTCTTTTGAGCCTTTGGGAAATGAGGGTGACTACCCATATCAGATTCCAGAATTTAATAGTAATTACTCTTTGGAAACATGTTAACAGTCTGTAATGTGTTTTAGAGATTTATCTAGAGACATTTTTCAACTAGAAACTGTTTGCTTCTTAAAGTATTAAATACATAGTTTTTAAGGTAAGTATAGGTAAGATTAAATTTTGGCATTTTTCCAGGGTAGGAGGAACTGCTTGTGTGTGTGTATATATATATGTAAATGTCAGTACCAGGTTGCCCAATCCATTCTTTTTTTTTTTTGAGATGGAGTCTTGCTCAGTTGCCCAGGCTGGAGTGCTGTGTGGCATAATCTTGGCTCACTGCAACCTCCGCCTCCCAGGTTCAAGCAATTCTCCTGCCTCAGCCTCCTGAGTAGCTGGGATTACAGGTGTGTGCCACCACACCTGGCTAATTTTTGTATTTTTAGTAGAGATGGGGTTTCTCCATGTTGGTCAGGCTGGTCTCAAACTCCTGATCTCGTGATCTGCCTGCCTAAGCCTCCCAAAGTCTTAGGATTACAGGTATGAGCCACTGTGCCCAGCCTCTTTTTTCTTTTATAACTTATATCTTTGCTCACTCCCTTCACTTGTTCTGGAACATCCAAGCCCTTGTTTCAGTCTAAGACCCTAACTCTTTCCTTAGTTGTCATCTCATCCATAGTCTTAATAGATCTGTCTTCCCCACAGCCTCCAAATATATTATATTGGCTTCCCTGCTTAAGAAAAGACAAAACTTTCTAAATGTTCTCTTACAAAGTAAATAGAAATCTAGATTATGTTGTTGGAATTGACTTAGCAGCCAATTCTAATCTTAGATAAGTGAAAATTCAGCCCCTTCTACCAGAAAAAAAAAAAAAAAAAGACTGTTCTGAAGGTCTTCGTAATCTGCCTAAATCCCCAGATGGAAATCTGTCCTATATGAGTAAAGAGAAAAAGAAGTGATAAACAGGATAAAATAACCATAAGAAAATTAGAGTCAGGGAAACTGATCTATCCCACGTAAGACTAAAGGTGTGATAATAATTGACTCTTAAAAACTTGTTTTGCTTGCCACACTGTATCTGTCACATAGTCATTATTTTCTTCCTTTTTCTATCCTTGGAAATGTAGAATATGCTCAAATCACTTTTAGTTTGTCTTTTAAATAGTAAGAAGAAACTAAATGGCTTTGGTAAGTATAAAAATGAATCAATGGCTGGATGCGGTGGCCCATACCTGTAATCCCAGCACTTTGGGAGGCTGAGGCGGGCAGATCACTTGAGGTCAGGAGTTCAGGATCAGCCTGGTCAACATGGTAAAACCTGTCTCTACTAAAAATACAAAAATTAGCTGGACGTGTTGGCGCACGCCTGTAATCCCAGCTACTCAGGAGGTTAAGACAGGAGATCGCTTGAACCTGGGAGGCAGAGGTTGTGGTGAGCCAAGATGGTACCATTGCACTGTATCCTGGCTGACAGAGAGAGACTCTGTCTCAAAAAATAAATAAAATTTAAAAATGAATCAGTAGTGTTGTAACCTCTTATCACCTAAATTATTTTTATAGTCTATCTTTTAGTTTTCTATTTTCTGCTCCTTAAATGCAGCTATATATAACACCAAAGAGGAAAAGTAGTTGCTCACTAATTGGATGTTTGTAGTACTGGCAAGTTGTTGGTTGGGAACAGGTTGCAGAAATCCTGTGGCAGTTTGTTGGAAAGAAGGTCAGACTTGCCTAGAATGATTAGTGTGCTAATAACAGCTCTTCAGGAATTACTGGCAAAATATTAATATTGAAGAAAAAGTGCAGTAAAATTTCCTTAGCTTGAATCAGTTGAGGGAAAGTACAGTCTGAATGGGTAAACAGTATCTTAATTCTAAGACTGCTTTGAAAGAAAAGCAGTTGTCATTTTCATCTGTTTCTGAAACTGAAACTGAAACTGCTAAGCATGTTTACTGAAGAAAGGTGTTATTACCAGACTTGCTTTAGCAAATCTAAGGAAGAGATGAAGTTCATAAGAGTTGTATCTGTTTGCATACTGATAATTTGTGTAACAATTCTGAGAAATGGTTTTAGCATCTTCCATCTTATTTCTGTTCTTAATATGCCCTGAGTAGGCTCTTTTGTACAAAATGGTGATCTAGCCCAAATTGGATGGTTTTGAACTGATGGACTGTGGACCCTGAAGGAGTAAGATTTTGCTCTCTAAATATTTTCACATAATTTAAAAATATAAGAGACTATTCCATGGAATCTAATGGCGTGAAGGCTTTTAGTTAAGCATTTGCATTTATTGATCTCCTTTGTTATATTCCTCTTGCCCCTAAGAGAATGAACAAGATGTTCATGATAACCTTTCTTTAGAGTTTTTAGAGGGATTTAACTGATATTTGAATCTTGCTCTTTCTCAGCTTGTGACAGCTGCCCATCCTGTACTTAAAACAACCTATAGTTAATGCTCCTGGGCTCCCTAGGAGTGATGAATCTGATTATCACCAGATCCAAAGTCTATTAGTTGGAGAGATCCTTTCTTGGAACACCGGATACATTTTAGACCAAGATTTGGGTGTAGTGATTGAATTGCATGTAGAAAAGACATTACATCTTACTGTGCCCTGTTCTGGTTCAGGGACAGTAAGTGGTGCCAAGCTTTGTCCCCTGTGTGAACACAGTGGTGTCTACATCATACCCACTTAATAAATATATTTGCTGTTCCTTGTCATTAAACCCTGACCCAGTATAAATCTTAGAGCTGGAAAAAACCAGTAAACCTGTCAAAAAAAAAAGTGTCTTCACAGAGACAGGCTAATGTGCCATCCTGTTTCATGTTTATAATTAGGTAGCCTAATGCTGATTACAGTGGTAAGAAATTGAAATGATTTAATTTTTCTGCCTGTCTGTGATAAGGGAAAAGGTAGGCATTGTGGTCTGGTGGCAAAGTACGCAATTACATTAAAGTATTCTGTGATTGGAATTAAAAATGGTAACTTTGGAATAAAAATGGGTCTGGAGAAAGTGTGGAAAACTGTTTTTATGTGAGCCATGGATATAAGATTTCAGCCTTTTTATTTATCCATTCACACTTAGTCCTGAATGCAAGGCTTTCAGAACAAGCAAGTAAATGGATGCTGAATGCAGTCTGAACGAGCAGGAAATGACAGGCTTTTTTGTCTTCTCAGAGGTTTCTTATATCCCGTAGTGAGCAAGAGAATATCAATTACCAACTTAAAGAAGAAAGAAGTTGGAATGGTTCTCTAAGAGTATTTTGGAACAAGCCCTGTGGCTAGAATATTTATCTAATATTTTAATAGAAGGCTTCAGGTATTGGCCAGGCTCTGGTGCCTTTGAACTGGAGTTGAGTCGTCCCCTCCCTCCTTTACCAACTATCTCTTAACCTGATGATATCCACTGATGCCCCAGCACTCTGGAGATGAGGAACATAGATTGACATCTTCAGTCTGGCGTCTATAAATTGCTTGGTTGCAGGAACCAGAAATGGGCATGTCTTTTCATCTGCTGAGCTATTCGATACTGGAGTAGTTGTGATTTAAATGGTGGTTAAAGCCTTTTCAGATATTGAATGTGTTACTGTAGACCAGTCTGTTGTTCTCAGATGGTCTTTTACCCAGTGTGCCACGTTAATCTGCTTGCCACAGCACTGTGTGATCTCTTATTTCTGTTTTGGAATGTTTGATCCAAAGCTGTGCAGACCTGCAGCCTGATGTGGCAGTTGGCAAAGCGAGGCTTCTCAGTTACAAAACTTTGGGGTCCATTTTGTTAGTGTCTCACTAAAAATCCATGATCTGTGATAGAATGGAGAGGATTACATAGAAGGGAGACCCTTGGTTTTACTTCTTTTTGTTTGTTTATTTGGTGGGGACCAGGAAAAGAAGCTGGGAGGTAAGATGGGCAACATCCACTACTGACAAGACCAAGACTTAGAATTTTCTTTTGCTGCAGCGCTCTAAGAACCAGTGTAAATTGCATTATTTTAAAGGATCTTTCCACTTTAAAAATGCTCATCTTCCATCTTGCACTTCAGATATGGAGAGACTGAATGCCTTCCCCAAGCCCAGGTTGCTGGCAGTGATGCTGGGGCTAAGGCCCTTGGTTCTGACAGCTGCTGGTCTGCAGTGATCACAAGATCAGCAGTGGTGCACGCACCACTTTAATTATCCTGGAGGACAGGAGGGCCAGTCCTTGCCTCTTACTGTGGAGTGGCTTTGAGGCTAAGATGTCATCAGCAAAATCCTGCCTGTGCTTTCTAGAAAGCTGCAGCACTTGAAGCACTGCAGCAGAATCTGCTGAGCAGGGCTGGGCGTGACACAGCTGCCAAGAAATTATTCAGAAAGAATCCTTATCTTATAAGACATATTTGCAGTGAAAACTAGGCTATTTGTTTAATTTATAAAACAAAAGGGAGGGTTAGGTCAGCAGAATGTAAGTGGGAGTATGGATTTACTTGCTGATTTTTAAAAAATTACTGACTAATCTGGTTTATTTCTTTGAAAGGCATGAACAAAAGGATATGGGGGAGAGTTTCCTCCACTCTTCCCTTTTCTTTAAAAAAAATTGTCTATTTTAAAATGCTGTTGCTATCTTAGAGACAGGTAGAAACAGCTGTGGAAAGTTATATGATATGTTTGATTTGCTCAAGCGTATTTTGGTAAATACACTAGTGTGATATTCCCTGGGAGTTTTCTCTCCTCTCCTAGTAGGTTCTCTCACTTTCACAGTGCACATCAATCTTTCTCAACAGGAGGACCAGTCTCTAAATGAGCAGGGCCTGGTGGACCCTTGAAAGTTTATGGGCATTTGCAGGACCATTTAGTTCTGTAATGAGGTCCTAAGCTGCCCCAGATGTCTTAGCATTGAAGGAATATGGTGTTGGGTGTTGTTCATTCAAAAGGTAGTTTTACTGAAGCAGTGCTTCGCAAACCAATTCTTTTTTCCCCACTTTGTCTCAGACTGAGAGATACTTTTATAAAATACAACAAAAAGAATTACTGGGAAAGAAAGACATGCAAAATACAAGCCCTGTTTTTTGGATTTGATAGATATAAAATTACTCAGTTTGCTATAAAAATCTCTAAATCCTTGTTCTCAGATTTTATACTTATCTGCTGCAGACTGGGAGCAAACTGTTTGTGGACTGGTGCTCCTTTCACCATATTTTGACAAGTTTAAATAGTTGTGTTTTTCTCTCCTTCCTTCTTCCTTCTCTGTTTCTCACTGATGCAATGAAACACAGTACCAGAGACACATTAAATTCTTGTCTTTTGTTTTACCCCAGCTAACACCAAGGAGGCAAAGCCAAGGTTTATTGAACATTTATTATGTTCAGACGCTGTGCTAAGCACTTCCTATGCTTCCTCATTTAATCTTCCCAGCAACCCTCTGAGGTGGATACTTACTGTTAACCTCATGTCACAGATGAGGAAGCTAAGGCTTGCAGAGACTAGGTATGCCAGACCGGGGCTCCAGTCTGTTGATTTGAGTTCAATACTGTGCTTTTAGCCACCTAGACTTTAAATTTCATTTGCAGACTAAGACTGTTTTAGTAAAGGAGTGAATTTTTTCAGGAGGTATTCAAAGGGGGAAAGTTAGTGAAAGTGTAAAATAGAAGTGTAATTGATGGTTCATTTGGCACAAAATAAAGGGTAGAAAGTCCACAGTGCCTGAGAAAAGTATACCACCTTTTGAATGGATGTGGTAGACATAGCTCTTATTTACACAAGCTTAGTAGTAAAATAACGGTGATTGAGGGAGAAGCTGGAGCATACTTTCTCAGCCTTGATGTGAACTCTTGCAGAGTCTTGAGAGGTGGTGGTTGAGGGACATTCAGTTTTGCAGAAAGGCCAAAACTGCTTCATCCGTTTATCTCCAGGTGCTTGCTTTTTTGCCATAGTTTTCTGCTTGCTGAGCTGTCAGTTTAATTTACTGTCTAAAGCTCAGCCTATTATTTTTTAGGTTTGCTGCCCTACAGGTACACTGTAAAGGATTTCTGTGAAATCCTGGAGCAGCTTTTAGTTTCAAAATGCCAAGGCTTTCTGCTTGTGAAAATAGGTTGTGTTCAGCTTCTTGCTTGATCATCTTTGTTTTGTTTTGCTTCTGAAGCTGAACTTGAGTTAGAAGCATGATGTTAGAAGCATGATGTTAGAAGCAATTTAAAGGGCACATCAAATTTTTACTGTAATACTGAACTATTGATTGTTGACTTATTTGTAGGTTTAATGCAAACCCATTTCCTTACTTAGCATCTGACTGGCCATTAAGCCCTGGCAGTGTGCCGGAATATTGAAATCTTATATTGCATAATGTGATTTGTCTGTCTAAGGGTATTATATGTATTTGGTTTTTAAAGACACAGACAAAGCCCTCAGCTTTTTGTGTCTGTTCCAGAATACAGGACAGATTTCTCTACAGCAAAATTATTCACTTCTAAAATTATAAAAGTGAAGATTGACATTCTGCTGAACATTAACACCTGATGTTATATAAACTGGTACTCTTTGGACTATCTGGCTTTCATAAACAAACACACACTAACATAACAGAATCAGGAAGGGAAGACTAAGCAGGGAAGGGAGAAGGGGTGTCAGTGAGTATGCAAGAGTAGGTGACAGTTAAGTTTGCCTGGTTCCACTCTGCTGGCACGGAGTTGAACTTAGAATCTAGCTGAAGAGCTGATGCAGTGTCCTGTTTATGGAGAGAACTGGCCAGGGGCTCAGGAGTGGTTGGAGAAGTCATCAGTGGTCACAAAAAGCTTTCAACATCTTCTTTCGTGCCTAGGCATCTTTTGACTGGAACAGAGGGTGTGTTTTCACCCCTTGAGTTAAGGGAGGGAGTGAGATGACAAAAACATTAAATCTGTGACTTTGAGAGTGAGTAAGAACCGTATGACTTTAAAGGAGGAAAACTGATTCCCCCACCCCCACCAATCACAAAAATAAGATGTGCTTAATTCAGAAAATTTGGAAAATGGCTCCATAGTTAATTTCTTTGTGCTGTATTCCCCCTTGAAGTTGTTAGAACAGGTACCATTTGAGGAGCGTTGAACTGTTTAGACCAGGTACTTGAAATGGTAAAACATCTTCTGTTTGAAATTACAAGGAAAATTGATAACAAAGAAGTGAGGAATTGGAACATGAAGTGTGTGTTAGGAATAAACTATAAAAGTGGCCCTCATAGCTCAAAACTGGTCAATTCCTATAAATTGACACACAGTCTTTTCCTTTAATCTGTATGGAAAAGCTTCCTAATGTACAAAAAGGGATCAGAGATGTGCTGATTTCATGAACAACTCTTACATCATTTCATTATCCCCTCAAACCATTTGGAAGGCTGGTTATTGAGAAATTCTGTGACTTTGTCCTAATTTGGAAGATTTAGGGGGAGGTAACAGGCCTGGAACTTTCTATGAACTTTGAGGGACACAGCATAATAATCTTTCCATTTGTATAATACTTTTCAGTGGGCTTTGTCTGTCTTTCTCTTGTTCCACGCTGCAGTGTATGAGATGGATTGAGTGAATGCTGGCATCATCTTTATTTAAAAGGGAAAGAAATTGAGACTAAGATAGATTCGTTACTGTAAAAGGTGGAACTTGAACCCAAATAATTCTTTATACCTTGTCCTATATTCTTACTTTTCTTATGACTTGCTGAGGAAGGCATCAAGTGATGAATTGGTTGGGTAAATGCCATATTATTCTTTTCTGCAAAGACACTAAGCCAGTTCTTTCACCACTGGTCGAAATTCTTAATGTTTTTGTCCCTGTCTTTCCTGTGACCATTTCTTACCGTTTGGTATGGAATGACATTTCCATTTATTTCCTCCAGCATGAAAGACTTGCTGGTTAACTAAATTAGGGGTGGAAATGCTACTTAGAAGAGTAATTTGATATGATTGGCTTCTGCGGACTATACACTGAGTGGTGATAAGCGTCATTTTTTCCATCTGAGATATGCTTTGGAACAAAAAGTGATACTGATGTTTGTTGCTACTGCTGACATAGTTTACTGCTGTTTCCCTTTATGTGGAGCAGTACTGGGTTTATGCTGTCTGAGTAGATCATTGCTGGCAAGCAAATGAAAAGTAACAAACAGGAACAAATGCCATCTTTAGAACTTTAGGTGGACTGGAAGAAATGTCAGGGGTTTTAGAACAGATTGGAGGAAAGGTTTCTTTGTGTCGTTTTAGTTTTTGCCATTATTTTGCTTTCTGTTTTACCATGGATACTACCTTCCCTGTTCCCTTCTTCCCCCATCTCCCTTTCATTCTTTTTATTTTTTGGTCTTTTCTTCTTTCATTTTTGTTTTCCTTCTGTCCTTTGCATTCCTCTCTTTCTCTGCCACCTGTCCCCTTGCCTCAGCCTTTTTAGACTGGCTATCAGCAGGGGCTGCCATTGCTAATGGGAGTGTACCAGATGCCTCAGTGGTTTTGGGGGCAGAAGAAGGGTAGAGAACATGGTTGGGTAAAAGTTTTTCTCATTTTTCTGATCAAGTGTTAGCTATGAAAACATGGCTGTTAGAATGGCTCCCGCTGCTTGACAGTATGCACCCACCAAGCCTATCTTCCCTGTGGAATGAGCACAGTTGGAGTGTGAGATTGGACTGGGCCCGATGGGCCTGATGGCTCTGTGGGTGCCTGGACTTACTGTCCATCAAAGGTGAGCCTCTTCCTTGTTTCTCCACTGCCCTACATCCTTTCATTACTTGTGTTTTCTGCATTTGCAAACCCCAAAGAAATGGAATTTAGTTTTATTTGTCTAGCCAGCTTGCGCATGTTCTGCTCTTTGAATATGTGCCCTGAAGTGCATTTCCTTACTTTTGGGCGTTGCCTGGAGCCTCTGCTAATTTTCTACCTTTGCTTTTCAGTGTCTGACTCAGCTTGGTATTGTGGGCCTGTAAGAGTTTTCTGTTACGTACTGTGATAGTGTGAAATATGTATTTGGTCTTGGACCCTGTTTCCTGGCATACAACTCCTAAAATCCTTAGAAACACCAAGTGATGTATTTTTATGTGCTGATCAGCTGACTGATAGTTGACAGCCCCTAGGTAGCTTCAGAATGGGGATTGGTCACCTCAAAGAACAAGGCAAGATAGGAAGGTTGAGACTTTGAGCCCTCCTCCACCCTGCTGGGAGGGGACAGGAGCTGAAGGTTAAGTTGCTCACTAGTGGTCAGTGGTTTAATCAGGCATGCCTACAAAAAGAAGCCTCCATAAAAAACCCAACAGGAAGTCTTCTTTGTTGATTGTCATTGTGTTGTGAGGACAGAGGAGACTCAGTTTGAATTGGTTTTTCCTCCCAAGTACTTAGTAAGCCGAGGTTTGAGGTGAGAGTTACAACTTATTTATTATTAGTGGATTGATTATACATTAAAGCCCAATCTAAGTAGAAGGGAGAACAGGGAAGAAACCGACCAAGGAAAAGAAGACATTTGGTTGTGTTTCTTGTGTTTTGGAAATGAAATTGTAAATTAATCTATCTCCCAACCTCATATATGCTTTTTACCATTTGTTAACTATTCATTCTATTTTCATTTTTGAGGGTGGGGCAGTGTTATGGGATGGGGTTTATTTTGGAGTAACAAACGCATTCCAGAGCACTTCAGGCATCTAGGCTTTTCCTTGGGGGCTAGGAAGGGGAAGGAGCTACTGATCTCATCTCTGTCTTTGTATTAACTTTCTAGCTCAGGTTGGGTTTAATTTCCTCCTCCATTCCTCTCCTGCCCTGAACACCTTTAGCAACCAGAAAATCTTTTGGTCAGTGATTCTAAATTGTGGCGCTCAGACCAGCAGCATCAGCATACCTAGGAACCTTTAAAAAATGTGATTCTTAGGCACTCCCCCAGACCTAATTGAATCCAAATTTCTGAGGGTGAGACTCAGAGTCTGTTTTAACAGGTATTCCAGCTTGAGATTCACTGAATTCAGTGATAACAGAAGTCTAGTGTAGTTAACCTACTTTTATAGGTGACTCTACCAACTTTTAAACTCAGTACACCTGTGGACTAATACTGAATTTTCACTAAACAAACTGTAAACAATGTAGCCTGCAAAGCATTGTATTTGTCTTTTAAGTGTTTGAGTCCATAAAGAATTTATAACCACCTTTGTTTTTATCTTTGCTTCATCAAGAACACAGTGTTCAATACAATATATGTTTAAAGCATATATATTTTAAAAGTTATGACTTATAATTTGTCAGTTGTAATTGTTTTCATTATGGAGGTGTTGAATCTGATATTAAGGCTATAGCTCAAAATATACTACCTAAAAAGTAGTCAGAGCCCAGAGGAGAATAAAGGAGAGGGAGACATGGGAAAGGGAAGTGGGTGGATTAATAATCCCATCTTAGTTAATCATCGTTTTCCTCTCTGATTGCTGTGTGCGGATGTGCTGTTGCTTCTGCAAATGTTAATAATTCATGGATGGACTATGCCAAAAGGAGGCCTTAAATCTGGTCTCTCAGCAGATTAAATACACCGTCTGCCATCAGTAGGAGCCAGGAGAGATGAAAGATGGACTTCTTGTTTTTATTCATTAGCATGATTTCCCTGCCTTTCTCCCAGCTCCTCTCATTCTCATTTTGTTCACCTTTTCATTTGCTTCTCTCTGTACGCCCCCCACCCTCACTCCACTCCACCATTAACTGTGTGCTAGGGATCTTGGGTCTACTGTTAATGACATTAGATTTTACTTTTCCTTAGCTGCTAGTAACAACAGATGCCATGAGAGAAAGCAGAGAAGCAGAATAAGTATTTCTTTGGAAATGTCTAAATCAGTCTGCATATTTGAAAAATGTATTAAAATGTGCTGCCTGTGTTTTAGAAATCATTTGAAATGGCTTCTCTTGGCTTTGAAGAGTAATCCCATTGTATAGACAGTTGAAGATACATGCAGTATTCTTACTTTATCCTGGTTTGGTGGTATTTTCTCATTTTGCAGATGAAGAAACTGAGGCATGAGGTCAATGATTTGTTTGGTTACCTAGAACCCAGTTGTTCTGACTCTAACTTCAATTGCTTTCCACTGGACTTGATCACTGCTTGATTTTAGGAATCATATGTGGGTAGTCTGACCAGACACCAGATGAAGTTCTTTTTTTTTTTTTTTTTTTGAGACAGGGTCTCGCTCTGTTTCCCAGGTTGAAGTGCAGCAGTGTGATCTCGGCTCACCGCAACTTCCACCTCCCGGGGTCAAGCAATCCTCCCACCTCAGCCTCCCAAGTAGCTAGGACTACAGGCATGCACCACACCTGGCTAATTTTTGTATTTTTGCTAGAGACAGGGATTCACTGTGTCGCCCAGGTTGGTCTCAAACTCCTGAGCTCAAGTGATCCACCTGCCTTGGCCTCCTAAAAGGCAGGGATTACAGGCATGAGCCACCGACCCTGACCCAGATTAAGTTCTGGTAATGTGTAGGTGGCTACATAGGAATACTTCACCAGATTAAATTCTAAATGATAGTTAGCAAAGAAACACTGCAGATGGAAAAGTCTGATGACAGTCTAGAGTTATATAGACGTTTCTAGAATTTCTGAATAATAATACTCAGCAATTTATAGATTAATCAGTCATGTTGAGCCCTTATTCTGTGCATGATGCTGTGTTAAGCACTTTAAGTGGATACAATATAGTCTTCATTCTTATTACAATTTCAGTTTTGTAGGTTTTTCCAAGGGAATCTGGCTACTTAAAATGCTCCGGTATCTTCTTAAGGGTGTGAGATGGCAAAATAGTAGAACTGGAAATGTTTTGGTCTCCTCAGTAGTTTGCTGGAGGACTTAGTGTTAAGCATGTTAATAAAACTGGACCATCGTTTTTAAAGCCATCTGCACGACCCTGCTAGAAGGCTGTTGGAGAGAACAGTGTGAGGAAAGCTGATTTTAAAATCAGCCTATTTTAAAAAAAAAAATCTAGAATTGCAGATCCCTGTGGCCCTATTTTAAGATAAGGAGGACATAGGTACAGGGATGAAAGCCCAACACAGTATTTTATAGGGCCCCATAAGTCTCTGGGGCCTAGATAAGGCTGCCTCTCCCTGCCATGATCATCTATCCTGACGTGAAGTAGCAGTGAAGAAAGGCAGGGAGCCCCCTTTGGGCACCCTTCATGTCGGACCATTATCCCACAGGTCATCACTGTAGTTTCTATTTCAAATTCATTTTACTGTTGTTTCTTGTGATTTTTACTTTGGTTATAGTTATTTTTTTCCTAAGGTTTACATCTTTGAATATACTTTTATTTCTTGGTGCCAGATTTTTTTTTATTACTTTGAGGAATATTATTTTCAATTTTATAATAGGGATTGATGACAAAATAGAATTTTACCTTTAAGTTTTTTTTGTAGAAAACTTTCTGACAGCTGCATTTTCTTTATGTCAGTGAGTAAAATTCTGACCTGATAATGAAATAAATACAGTTGTTTTCACCTTGTTTAAATAGTTGAGGGTTGGATAATTTTTATAATCCTTTTCTTTCTGTTGAGGAGTCTTATTTTGTATTTTTCTTATCAGTATCTGGCCATATCACTGTTTTCCAGTTAGTAGCACAAATAATAAATATGTGCAAAAAAATACATAAAAATTAAGGTTTTTGTGTGTTTTCTCTAACATAATAAAATTATGATGGACTCTGCTTTTAATAAGCAATTCCAAATCTGAATGTCTGGATTTGTAAAAGAAATCTTGGGACAATGTTCAACTTTGGTATTCCTTCAAATAGCAGCTTCCCTGCTAAATTTAAAATAGAATTTGTTTAAAAGAATTGTATTTACAATCAACCTGGCAAGAAATACATCTGTTGTGAAAAGTACATTGGTAACAAGAATTAACAAGCTAGAAGCCGTTGTTGGGCAACCACTACCAGCCCCCATGTAATGACTTAAAATTCCATGAAATCTGGGGTTCTTGCAGGCACCCATGCAGTTTTCCTCAGTACGTGTCCCATAATGCTGTGCCAAGAGCTCTCTCGGAAAGGAAACAAGAAAGCCAGGTCTTGGGCCCAAAGCCGGGACCTGGGCCAGAACCTGACTTTGGGTCTCTCTGTGCATGAAATTTTGTGGCTATGAATCTGACAAACATATACTTTATTATTATTATTTTTTAAATTTTCTTTTACTGTAGTATAATTTCTTCACATTCTACCAGTTCTTGCTGAAAGTATCATTTGTTCCCTCTGTCTGAATACTAAGGCTTAGTAGATGCTGGGAGAGAGAGAGAGAGAGAGAGAGTGTGTGTGAGAGAGAGAAGAGACAGAGACAGACTGTTAGGAAAAGAGATAGATAGAATATGTGTGTGAGTGACAGAGACAGACTGATAGGAAAGAGCTTTTCCCATTTTGATTTTCAGAAATCTGGGAGGCTGCTTAAAACTGTAGTGAACTTTGCCCTGGAGGAATACTGAGGAGCATACTTCCTCTTCCCATTTTAGCCTCCTCCCATTAGTAATTGCTTTTACTGGGGAACTACTTCTTGAAAACACATTTAAAATAGAAATCTTACTTCTGAAATTTCTTTCACCTAGGTGTGTTTTTTATCTGCGCCTCCTATAAACCCTGCTCTCACCCTTTTGGTTTATAGTCTTATCAAAGGCAAAACCCCTACTCTGGGGCAACAGGAACTTATTAGCCTGGAAGTCTTGCTTTTCCCAGTTGTTTCTTGACCCCTGGCAGACTAGTTTGTATATCAGCGAGAGAGAATGAACCATAATTTGTTTTATTGCTAAATAAGGCTGAGCAGAAATCTCTTTTTTTATTGACTGCCTAAATCTGGTGTTCCTCACTTAAAATAATAGTCAGGATGAAATGTCTGTGATAAATTAGCAGATTTTTCATTCTCAGCTTATTAGTAAGGACAGATGAGCTGTGAATGCCATACCACTGACTTTGGGTCAGGCTGTCTCATTTTCCCCGAACCTCCTTGGCTCTAGTTGCATATGACAAGGAAGCCAGCTTTGGGAATTGAATACTGTCGGTAATGATGCTTAGTCACAAAGAAGAGTTTAGTGCCTTGGCACATTGGCCAAGAACCATCTCAGCATCTTATTGTTTAAGGCTGGAATTATCTCAGGGAGCTGAAAAGATTTGAAAGAACAAACAAAAGTAATATTTAGTTCTCCTTTAAGTATAACTGCCTCTGTCTACCTGGGCAGGACTTGGTAGGCACTAATAAAAATTAAGAAGTGGGCCAGGCACGGTGGCTCAAGCCTGTAATCCCAGCACTTTGGGAGGCCGAGGCGGGTGGATCACCTGAGGTCGGGAGTTTGAGACCAGCCTGACCAACATGGAGAAACCCTGTCTCTACTAAAAATACAGAAAAAAGTAGCTGGGCATGGTGGTGTATGCCTGTAATTCCAGCTACTCGGGAGGCTGAGGCAGAATCGCTTGAACCCGCAAGGTGGTGGTTGTGGTGAGCTTAGATTCCATTGTTGCACTCCAGCCTGGGCAACAAGAGCGAAATTCCTTCAAAAAAAAAAAAAAAAAATTAAGAAGTGGTTTTGTTGAGTGCCCATTTAAGAACAGCACTGTGGAGATAATTCAAATAGAAATTCTGGATACTGCCCTCTGGAAGCTTGTCTTCTGCATGGAGAGCCAGTGCTGACATTCCTGCAAGATCAAACTGTCCAAGCTGTGTAAAGTGACAGCCAGACAGAGAGTGACATAGGATTCTAAATGCTATGGGAGTTGAGAGGAGTGGAAACGGGTAATAATTAGTGAATTGTGGGCTAGTTGGGAAAGACTCTCTGGAACAGATGGGCCTTGAAAAATGAAATGGGTTTAGCTTGCAGGAAGTGAATGAAGCATAATAACCTGACCAAAGTCAGGGAGGTAAGAAACAGAAGTTATGTGCTGAGAAGTAAAATCTGTCAGGGAGGGGCAGTCAAATGTGGAAAGAGTGACTGCCAGGCAGTGGATTGTAGGTGGTAGGTGTTGAAAGTTTTGGAGCAGGTAAATGTTGAGAAGAAAGGAGTGAGGGCTTGGCATTGCTTATGGAAGTTGGTTTAGCCAGTGGAAGGATAGCTGCTAGAAGACATTCAGAGGCAATTGCAGTAATCCAGCTGTGAAATGATAACAGCCAGACCAATGTGGTAGCTGAGAAAACAGAAAAAAAGATGTGTGAGGAATGTTTGGAATTAAAACGTCTGTCACACATGGTGCCTGATGGGATTAAGAAGGATGTTCAGAAATTATGTGAGGCTTGGGGCAAGGAGAAAGATGGGTGCTTTTTGTTGAAGCTAAGGAATTGGGAAGATTAACTAGATTGAGAGTTGAGATTTCATTTCTGTTTCTGATGTTCTGGTAAGCTATCACTGTGGAAATGCTCCTGAAGCATTTGGAGACAGGGTAAGAAAATTGCTCAGAGAACAGCTCCATACAGAATTTTTGAGAGCCACAGGCCTAGAGAGAAGAGTTGTGGCAGTAAAACTGAATGTGTAATAGGCGAAACATTTAGCAGGAAGCAAAGGGCCAAGGTCTCAGCGAGGAGAAGCCAGGAGGAGGTCGGTGGTGGTGGGCTGGAAAGGGAGCAGGGACCTAGCTATCTCAGCTACGTCTCAGAAAGCTGGGAGTTTGGCGATAGGGGGAGTCATCACCCAGTCTCCCCTGGCTTCCTTCTTTACTCTTAAAACCACTTTACCCACCGGTAATATTACTTGATCTTCCCAGCAACCTGGTGAACCTGGCAGAAGACAGAGCAGAGCCCACCAGATATCTGTAAAAGTTTGCTTCTGGTAAAGTTGTGTATATGGTCACTGTACTGTAGAGCTCTACAGTTGTTCACTTGAATGTTATTTTACCTGGCAGTTATTATAGTTCTACTTGAACCACAAAAGTTCAGTAGCTCCCTTTTCTAGATTGTAATCTCTACATTTGTGTAAGTGAGCCCACTTTTCATCCTTTATATTAATAAATGTTGGACCCGTTAGTTTCCTACCCTTTTCTTTTTGCTTTAGTTTTTAGTGTCTAGGGTTATATAAAGCCAAAATACAAAATTAATGAACTACCAAATAGACATTTATGAATAAATAGATCACTTTGTGTTCAGTCAGTGACTAGTAGAGAAGCACCTTCTTTGTAAGGTGGCTTCTTGGTAGCATTTCTTTTTTAGGACCTCCTTACCTATTCCGGCATCTGGTGTCTGAAGGCAGGATAGTTAACACTTCTCCTCTGAGGTCCTTTGCAGCCAGCATAACTTGCACCTCCATGCCAGCCACTCATCTAGTTTCCTTGGAATACTTGTAGATGGAGGAAAAAGGGACTGAGTTGATTTAGGATTTATTTTAGCATAAAGAAATACCATCTTAATTTACTTGATGGCAGCATTAAAGAGGAAAAACGTCTTAACAGTGACTTGGTAAGGTTTTTTTGCAGTAAATAAAGAGGGTTTTCCTACTCCCCTATAGTAAACCTCATATGTATCCCTTGGGAACAGATTTTACATCCGTGAAATAGTTTAACTTTAACCACACTTGGGTTTTTGGGTTCTTTTCATCCCCAGTCAGAGACTTCTATTGCTGTATATCCACCATGCTTCAATACAGTATTTATTTGATCAGAAACAAAAGACTTTGCTTCTTGCACTGGTTCAGAGAGGTCCCCCAGGATTGTCTTTTGTTCAGTAATTGGAGCATAAGCTGAACCTGGTTAATTTCAAAGCAACCCCCAACACACACGTTTCTCCCTCCCTCCTTGTGCAGTTTCTGAGCTGTTAGTGGTACCTTGTATTGGGTCTGGAACAAAAAAAGCTTGATTGTTGAATGTTAGCTACAACTACTGTGACATCTGCTGTGGCACCAAATAGCACTGTTGGTGCAGTTAATTTTAAGTTAGGGTAAGAAAACTAGAAAGCTCTTCAGCTTTACAGTGCTTGTTAACACACGCACCTCCAAATTATGCATTTGGTGTTATCACAATGAATAAAACAAAGGAAATCATGAGTTGATTTTTATGCTAGTTAACATAAGTTCTTTCATTGTTATTCACTGTTCAGACACCAGTGTGTTCCTATGTTCATTCTTTTTAGTTTAGTTGGGGTTTTTTGTTTGTTTTTGTAAGGCAGAAATGTCTGAAACATCTATCTCTGGGTATTCATTTAATTGGCAAAAGTTCTGATGTAAGACATAATTATATTTGTTCTTTTAAAGGAAAATGTAAGTTGGATTTACTTCTTAAAATACAAAAATGATAATGGTAGATGAGTAAGAACCATCGGTAGCCAAATTCTGTATGCTAAATAGCCAAGTTAATATTTATGTAAAGATACATCATGAAATTGGCAAATATTATGTATCTTTCAGGTTCCGCAGTATAGATGTTGGTTTTGCAACCAACAGATTGCGATCTTAGGGTTTGTGGTTTTTGTTTTTAAGGAGAGAATGGTTCTCTCCGTTTTTCTTTTGCAGTCTGCACCATGATGATGGCCCATCACCTGACCAGCCTGACTTTAATCATCTGGTGCTTTGGTCTTAGTGTGGTTTTATCTTTGCTTTTTTACAAGCTTTCCTGTAATTGTACAGTTGTTTGCTGCACTGAATTTTCTTTTTAGACAGTGAAAAACATTAATATTTTAATGTAGTCTTTAATTTTCAGGTCATATGTTAAAAAATGGGGGAAAAAATCCGTTCCTGAGGAGCACTTTTAAAAATCATTGCAGTAAAATGGGAATATTCATTACTTACACATCATATATTTTCCCCTAAATGTTGTACAAAGAAGTGACAGTTGAGCTGAGCATATGTTAATAAAAGGTCTGCATTTTCCTGTGTCAGTGACAGTTTCATTGGCTGTATATTCCTGAAATGCAAATAACCTCTGTTCTTTTCAAAGCTATAATTAATCTGAATAGTTATTTAAGCATTATCAAAATCTTTTAACTACTAAGAGGCCAGACATTTAAGATGGTGAATTTACTGTTCTGCTTGAAGGACAGTACAATTGACAAGGGCACAGTGATCCGAGATGCTTCTGTATGTTGCATCTACACTTACTGTAGACTAAAATGGCAGAATCTGTCTGCTGCTGTATAAAATCTTTTAACTACCATTTATTTTAGCATCATGGCATGTGCAAATTCCTGCTGCTCAGTTAAGGGACCAGCTTCACAACTGGTGTTACAATCTGTGGCCACAGCACTGCATCACAATGCAGCAAATGCATTTTCCACATTAACCAAACATGACAGCTGAAGCGATTATTAACCGTGCAAGATGTCGGAAGTCATCAAAAATTCACATCAGAGTAATTGCAGTGGTTTGGGTTGGGGGGAAAAAGTATCATAGCATTCCTTGCCTACATGTTGTCTCTCCCCCTCTTAAATCTTAACTTGGTACAGTCCGTTAACAATAAAATACCCTTCTGTAACCTATAAACTGTTACTCCCATCAGTTTGTGCTTTCAAACTGATGGCTGACTTCTCTGAATTTGTGTAGAGCACAACGAATGCTCTGGGGGCTGCAGTGTACCCTTTTTAAAGGGACCCTGCAATCTCATTGTTTAATTTGACTCTTGAGTGCTTCAGTCACATCAGCACTTGCAGAGGGATTGTTCCTTTTCTTTTTCTTCTTTCTCTCTTTTTTTCTTCCCTCTCTCTGTCCGTCTCCCCACCCCCATCCCTCAATTCAGGCAGTTTGGGGTGGGAAAAACTTGAGCACTGATTCCGACAGAGCTCATCTCAAATAAGAAGGTATGGAAGAGCTGCAGTGACCGACAGCATCGACCGTTCTGTAACTCTTTAAATTTAAGAGCTGCAGGTAGGATTGCCTGTGTTTTGTGAAGAAATTAAGACAAATGCACCCTGGTTAAATAGAGTGACAACATGTTGTTGCAGTGCCTCTGAAAGACAAGGTCTTGGTTTGTTTGAAAATTTGAGATAAATTTGGAAGCAGTTAACTCATTTGATAGAAAAAGTACTTGATTCTTTGGAGAATTGTTCAGATTTGTGTCTTGCCATTCGAATATTTTTCTTTTAGAAATCTATTGGGTGGGGCAGCATTTGCTTAAAGATTTAAATAGTTGGTTATTTGGGATTTTTGTGAACTTCTTTAAGTAGCAAGTAGTATGGTCTTTCTTTAGGATTTTTAAAGGGGATACATGTGAAGTGCAGAATTCTTGTATGAGGTGGAATATGAAAATAGAATTTATTTCTTTTGCTAAAACCAGACCCTTCTTTGGGATTGTAGATGATCGAGAGAGAGAGAGAATTTATGTGTGTATAGGATTCTTTAGGAATTCAGTGCTTTATATTTGGTGATTAGGGAAAAAGTACTATTAGAGATTTTTTGAACTATCTCACGGGAAATGTTTTATCATAAGGCTTGAAATGAGAATTAAATAGTAACACCAAAGATGAGGATTTGTAAGTATTTGCTAAATATTGGCAATATAAATTGAGATGGTTCTTTTTTATTTCTTTAATTCAGCCTCGGAAGAGGTGATAGAAGTCCTTTAAGTATATTTCAGATTTTTGGCATACAGAATATAATTTGCGTAAGTGAAATAAAACTTCCTAAGTCATGTAAGCATTATCTGGAGGGTGATAAAATTATAAATGTTGCCTATAATACTTTTAATACCTTGATTAATATCAAAGATACAATACATTTAATTCGGCATTAAAAAGCAGCTTGTTTGTTATCTTCCCTTAAAAGCAACAACAACAAAATATGATGATGCATATGACTTTTTATCCTAAGGAATGTGTTTGTATTGTGGGACCTGTGGGGTCTGGACCTCTTTCTGAAGCATGTACTTGGAAATTGTTCACCCTAGTTGAGGGGTTTATTTCCCTTTGGAGGTGTAGGACTTTCTTTACTCTTAACAATAGGAAGACTTGAGGAGCTGTGAGTTGGGGAATAGAGGAGAGCTGCTCAGCAGAGGGAGAGGAACTGAGAATTCAGCTCCTCTTGACATTGGAGTTCTGGATTTACCCATGACTAAGATTCCTTTGAAACTCTGACCCAGTGCAGCATTGCAAAGAATTGATTTCTGAGATGAGACAATGAGATGTGGTTTGCATTTTATAAAGATGGAGGAAACCTCTAACACTGACCCTGTATGGGAGATGACTCAATTATCCATGCCTTGGTACAGTTGCAAATTATTTTCCTTTGTCTGAAGTGGGTGGATGCCAGCGCCTTCATCAGAGCTCCTTAATTTAATGTATGGAAAATGTCTCAGCCACCATTTTTAACAATTAGCTGTATCATGGTCGAGGTGAGCTGGATTCTGAAGGCAGCTGCAAGGCCATTTCATTTACATTAGATTCTATGGCACAGGAGCTTTGTTACTGTAAAACTAAGAAAATGAATTTGCACATTGTATAGAAGAGTTCTTTAGGAAGGTGGAGAATATTCCCAGAAAGAAAATGGAATTCTTTTGTCTACAGTAAGTATTTCTTGTACTCATATAGCGGGGAAAGGGTGAAAATTTGCATTTGGTTGCATGTGCAAAATAGACTTTTAAATGAACGCTGCAAATATGAAAAGTGTAACACAGGTTCTTGGATGTGGGTTTTTAAAATGTATTTCTCAAAAACCAGGTATTATATATATACTTGAAATATAGGTTTTATGAGTAATTTTAGCACGATTTTAATTATTCATCAGTAATTTAGGTTAATGAGAAGTAAGAATTTATCACTAGTCATGAATGGAAATGGCACTTGAGAGAAAAAAGAAATCGGAATATGGTAAATTTAAAAGAGTTCAGGTTTCTTTTCACTGTCTTTTAAAAGCAGTGTGTTTTCCATTCCTGAAGGGAATTGCTGGATTTTAGTGTCTTATTTTTGCTCTTGTTTTTTATGAGAATGCTCCCAGATTAATGACCTATAATTGCTGATTAAAATACACAAGGAAAAAATGTTCTGACAAAACAAGATTTTTGTTTTCAAAGATCAATAGGTTGAGGCTTTCACTCTCATGGGGATAATTTTTAGTGCCTTCTACTTAATTAATAGTTGTGACTTCAAAGCTGCTTGTGTAAAACTCTTGTTTGTAATTGCAAGCTCATAAATTTTGATTCTTAAAATTAATTGGATTTGACCCGGCTTATTTCTTTGTTCCTTCATACTGTTACTAAGAGGAAACAAGTGGATTTTAACTTTGATTTGTGTTTCTTTTAAAGGCTGAAGAATTTTTATCTTTTAAACCCTGAAGAATTTATAGTGAGTGCATTTTATAGTACACTTTACCATGAAGAATTTGCTCAACATGCGTTATTAGCTGTTTCAGGAGTTGAATCTCAGATACCCACAGAACTGGGTGTCAGAATCCTTTTAACTTGATACCAAATTTATAAAGCCAGCTGTTCTTCTAGCTCTTGTTGCACTAGCTCCGGTTCATTCTAGTTTCTCAATGCTGTCTTATTTAATTAATAGATGTTGGAAACCAGAGAGAAAATTATTTTCTTCACATCAACCTTTTCATTGACATAGAAAGGTTCGGTTGTAAGCCCTGCTTAGAATCCACAAAATCCATAAATCTGTGACACAAATATTAACTTACAGAATAAGCCTAGATCTCAGCATCATTTTTTGATTCTGGGGACAGCATTTAACATGTTTATATATATGGTAGAATGCAAAGGGATTCTTTTCTCTTGGTTCTTATGAGCCTTGCACCTTGAAATGCAAGAGTTTTAGGTCAGCAAATTAGAACTCTATTTTAACTGCAGATTTGCTTGCATAAAATGTTTGGTTGGATAACATGGGGGGTGTCACAAAGCCTCCCTTTGAAATTTTACAGTAAAACTTGGTGGAAGATCCTGGTGTTTTTTTCTCTTGCTGGCTTTATAATAAAGCTAGGTATTAAGTACTCTGGGAGAGGTACTGAAGACCCAGTTTCTTCCTATTTTCTTTGCCTCCACCATGGTCTACTCAAGTTTGGCTGCTCGAAAGAGGCTCTCCTTTCTGGTACTTGTAGGTGATTCCTGAATCTCTTCAATCTGAAAACTCTTCAATTTTCTCATGAAATTTTAGCCTGGCTGATAGTGAAGAGTCAGGGATTGGTTCTTTTTGCAACAAAAAATGTATTCATATCAAACCTTTGACTGTTCTGGCAGTACCATAATGTGGATAAGCAAGCATGTCAGCCAGCTTGCTAGGAAACATTCCGTGGCACTAAGATGGCAGAGAGGAAGGAGTAAAATGGCGTCACCAGGAACGCTGTGATAAGGGGTGGACCGCACAATTATTTTTTTTCAATTAAGTTTGAAGACACCTTTAGGAGCACTGCCTTGCCTATTTACAGCTACTTTTTATTGTTAGAAGATTAAAATATTGAGATTTTCCTGAAGTAAAGATTTAATTAGCACTTATATGTAGATGGCTTCAAATGTTGCTTTTAAGAAATTGATGGCAAACATGGTTAAAATAAAATTTAAAGTATTTTGTATTAGTATTTCTGAAATGCCTTGCCTTATGCTTTCTTTTCCTTTTTTAGTGTAGAAATTTACTCCTTCCAATATAGGGTGAATTTTTAGAAAACAAAGAACAATGTGCTTCTCTTTTATAGTGAGTTGAAGCCAGCATTTCTGTGAAACTATGTTGTCTCTGGTTTTCATTCTAGCTCTTTGTGGATTTTGATTATTTTATATATAAAATATATATGTTGGCCACCTTCAAAAACAAAGCTTCTTTTCTTTCTTTTGTGGTTCAGGTTATGGATTATTTTGCAAATGAACAATAGTCATAGTGGTAATGACAGCTGATTTCTCACCTGTTCCCACCTCTCATGGAGTTGGAGTTCTGGTGCTGGCTTTAGAGTTTAGTGCAGTCAGCTCATATTATAGTTAAGTAAAGGAAAGCTTAACTGCAGTTAAATAACTTTTTCAAGGTCATACATCTGGAAAGCAGTCAATTTTGCCCTAAATCTGGACCACCTGACTCCTAATCTGTGCTGTGCTGTGCCTCTGTCTACATCTGACTCCATTTCTTTCTCTTTGCCGGCTTACTGGTGACTGATTATCTAATGGATTGAGCTTTGAGCAAAGTCTGTCTTGTCTTTGCCTTAGCAACCTAAGTCACAGAGATGTTCCTTTTCAGCTGTACCAAAAATTACTTACTGAGCTGTGTTAGGAATCTCCCGGGCCTGTGTTGAAGATGATAAGCATTTATAAACAAACACTTAAAAATAAAATCTGTCTTGCAAGTTCAGCTTTTTGGTCCATTATGTTGGCTCCGCATGAAGGGTGAAGTCTCCTGGGATGGGCAGAATTGTTACATTCATGTGTTGTGAGCTAGGATGCAGCCAGGCATTCTGACATGTCCTTTCAGCGGATCATGACCTCTCTGACTCTACATGTGAGGGGTCCCACAGGGCAAAGTCTCCTCTTTGTTTCCCAGTAAGGATGAGCTAGGTGAAAGGTTTTAGCTCCCTGTCAGTTTCAGGCAATTTGTATTTGAATAATGGTCTTACCATCTCTCTTTCTATTGCCTGTATTTGCCACTCCAGCTAAGCAGTGTTTCATGTTTTCCATACCTGTGGTGACAGTGGTGAGAGGTGCATTCTGCTGTATTCCTCAGCTCTGACAGGGTAAAGTCACAATGTTTCCAAACTTAATTAAGGTTTTAGAGTGTGTGAAATCACCAATACTGTTAGCAGAGAAATGCCTTGACAAATTCCATTTAAGAGAATGTGAAATTACAAAAGGGAAGGTTCTGTTTATTTTAGTAGTCTCCAAACAAATCCATTTTTGAAGAATTTCTGAATAAGAAGAAACCGCAGCAAAACCGGAGCTCTCTTTTCTGTGACAGATCTGTGATGACTGGTGCTCCCATCCCATCAGCATAAGCATTGCTGCATAGCAGGAGGAGCTGTGATTTTCGACTGCAGTGTAAATGACTGACACCGTGTACCAGCAGGGAAATCTGAGACTTGATTCCCAAACATTGTCCTGACTAACAGCACTCCTGGTGCTTGCTAAGTAGAAGTCGAGGCTTAATCTCGAGCGCTGTAGAAACCAGCCTGGCAAAACTGCTCAGCTCCCATCTGACTGACTCCAAGACACACCCTCTGCTATCCTTTTCTGCTCATGGACCCCATATCTTCCTTTTGTTTTTTTTTAAAGGGAAAAAGACACTAGATCTGACAAAGCTGGGGATCTGTGTGTGTGTTTTTAATAGTACGGGATTGCTTTAGTGGGTTCTTGTTAGGTGGGTTTTGGGAGCTGTGGGAAGGAATGCTGGTCATGATAAAGGCCATTATTGATGCATTCCCATTCTATACTGCAGAGCGGTTTTAGCATCCCGAGTCCTTTGGATGTGGATTAATGCATTTCCAAGATGGAATCAGTTCCCTAAAGACATACTGAAACATTTTTTATCATCCCTGAATGTATCCTCCTTATCTTATCTTGCCTATCACCTTAGAGTGACTATGAGATTAATATTTTTTTAGATCTATTTATACCTTGGGTTAGGAGAGGGTTCTGCTGCTCTTTGAAGCCAAACATACTGTGACACACTGGTAATATTCCATTGCGAAGCTAGATGGAACCATTTTCTTTCGAATCCTCTCTTTTCTTGTGTCTCCAAAGTTTAGCCCTAGCAGGTATGTTGGGTTTTTTGGAATGGTTGGGGGAAGGGGATAAAATGCTCAGAGTTATCCCTGCTTTCTCTCCTGGGGTTACCTCAGCAGTCTGAGAGCAGTTGGCTGGCAGCTCTCCGTCCCCCACTGGACTTCTGTTGCTCCTGCTTCCCCTACCTTCCCACAAGTGGAGAGAAAAGATGGCCAGCTGAGGCCTTTCCACCACAGCCTGGCACATCCTCCTGCATCATGGCCCTTCTCACTAGGACACAGGCTCTGGCCTGGTTTTCTAGGGGTGGTAAGGTAAGCAGTACAGAGTAAGTCAATTCGTCTCCCCATCCCTCTTGTGACCTGCAAAGGAAAGTTGCTTCTACAACCTTAAAAGGGTAGCATAGGGCTTTGCTGGATTTGGGAGAAGAGGGAGATTCTGTTGAGCAGCGTTTTTCCCCCCCATTAGTGCCTCTGTGGCCATGATTTATCATTTTATTCTTTTATGTTATGCCCTTAACTTACTTCTATTTCATATGGAGTCTCAGAGCCCTTCAGTAACTGAGCTGGAAGGACTCCTTTCCTTCCTGGGATGACCCAAGAGAGAAGTAGCAAATAACAGAAATGCCTCAGGGCCCCTAAAAGGGGCAGAACTGGCTTTGCAGCAGTAGAACAGATTTAAATGGCCATCATAGGAATTACCTTAACCTTGCCCTTCTTTCCCAAGTGCAGCAATAGATGTGCTAAGCAGCCCCAGCTTGACACTGTGGTGTAGATATCAGAAGAGCCATCCAGTAGTTATGTGCCTATGTTGTTTTGACAAGGGAGATGTGTCATTATCTCTGGTCTCCTCACTACCCCACCACAGGAATGGCATGTTCCTATTGTTGCAGATGACTTTACGTATAACTTTCCCCTCTGGGTCATGGTGAGTCTCACCTCTTATTTCTTTTTTACCGGATGCTAAAATCTTTGAAGTTGGGTTTTTGTTGTGTGATGATTTTTTTTTTTTCTTTTATTGGGAGGTGGAGGGGTAGTAGGGAGGATCTGCAAAAGGCATTTGGGTAGACTTACATTAGTGGCTCTAAGGCCCGTGGCTTTGCCAGAAGGCGAAGGTGCAGATGGAATTATATCACAGCTGTAATGGCATGCCTTTGAAGGCACCAAGCATGCCAGCACACTTGGGTTAAAGTGTTGCCTGTAAAGCCCTTTGCTGGTCCAGAAGGAGTCACTGCCCAGTGCCATGTGTTGTCAGGTTTTGAACGTTCAATTCAATATGCACATTCAATTCTCTTTAACCTGTGAGAATTTATAGACCATTTTGAAAACCAATTTAAATCATGGGGGCAAGTAATTTGTTTAGCCTTAATGGATCCAAATCCATCACATAATTGTGTGATCCTTTTTTAGCCCAATAGCAGAAACCATGTACAAAATGGGACCCAGCAGTCTGACAGTGACAGATGGCCTGGTGCCCGCACAGTGCCATGTTACATCACCAGGGTCTGCCACTTGTGGCTCCAGAGCTGCCTGCAGCAGCGATGGATCTGCTGAGCTGGCAAATGGTGGAACTCCACAGCCACTCTTACAGCGTCTGCTGCCACCTGCTGAATGAGAGCGGCTAGGCTTTTGCATAAATGCACAGCAAGAAATCATGTAACAGCATTAAAAACGTATTACAGTTGGCGAATGTCAGCTCTGCCCACTTAGCACTGCTTTCTGCAGGGTTATTTTTGAAGTTATATGTGCAATCTGTGAACAAACAATTTAAAGTATTAAAATTTTTATAGCAAACAAGCAGTGGGGCCAGGCGCGGTGGCTCACACCTGTAATCCCTGCACTTTGGAAGGCCAAAGAGGGCAGATCACTTGAGGTCTGGAGTTCAGGACCAAGCCAACATGACAAAACCCCATCTCTACTAAAAATACAAAAATTAGCTGGGCCTGGTGGCACACGCCTGTAATCACAGCTATTCAGGAGGCTCAAAATTGCTTAAACCTGGGAGGCAGAGGTTGCAGTCAGCCGAAATTGCACCACTGCACTCCAGCCTGGGCAACAGAAGCAAAACTCTTGTCTCAAACCACCCCTCCCCCAAAAAATAAAAAAAACAAGTAGTGGAACTTTAAATATCTGAGTTGGCGAATGAAGCCTGGACTTGCTATTCAGTCTATATTCCTTGCAGGAGGAAATTCAGTCTCTCATGGGCCTTGTAAGCTGACGTTTTATGTATTCTTACTTTATTGCAGTAATAGTGGTCTAATAAAATAACCAAACATGCTATAAAACCTTACGGAAATTCCCCCAAATCTTGAAACTGCTCAAATTTAAAAATTTCTCTGTTTATTTTCTGGGCTTTATCAGTAATGAACATCTCTTTGCACTTGAAAAAATCCTTGAGGTACACTCTGTGTAGGCACCACAAAAAGGAGCTATGAATAGCATGTCCACACTGTCTGATAAGCCCAGAGGCTCTCCAAGTACTGGCAGGATTTCTGTTGTGCTCATCTGAAGACAGTATCTTCATCTTTCCTCATTTTCTCCATACGTAATTTTTTACCTTTGTAAAAATTTTATCCAAGAGAAGTTTTTAGAAGACGTCATTTGTTCAGAAACTGGCAATAAGGTTTGGGAGAGGTTCAGGGAGTAGGCGTTTTACTTAGAATGAGCTGAAGCAAAGTAATGGTACAACTTACACTCTTGTCTTCATACAATTTGGATACTTATCCATTGCACTAACTAAAATACCAGCTTTAGTACTAACTAAATTCTTAATGGTGCTTATTGGAATTCTTGTATTATCTTGGAGCAGATCCTTTATTGATTATTTTTAACTGCTTTATTATATTTTCTTTCCTTTGTTGCTTTCTAGCTGTTGCTTGTGTCTTGGCAATGGTTTTTCAACACAATGACCATTCATAATGCCACTGCTCATTTTGTGTTAATATTATTTTGATTTGGAATGCTGGCTACAGATTTCCTGTTAATTTGTATATATTGTACATATTAAAATGAGAGATGATACACGATTTTTGTAGAACCTGCCATCTAATTTTGTGTCATATCAGATACCTTCTGGTAAATGTCCAATCTGCTGTGGATGCCTCACTTTTACATTTTGATATGGTGGATTGCTGGTTGGTCTGTTTAATGGAAAGGGACATGAGATAGCCTCTTGGTTTTGAAGGCTATGAAAACATGACTGTTGCTTTGTAGACTCAAATTAGACTCTTACTTGTTTATTTTAACAGGAAATTTATGTGTTTATCATTCAGACTTTATATAACTATCCAACACTAATCTCTTATCTGCTGTAGGTGGGAAGGACAGAACTGTGAAGGAACCTATGTAAACACTTTTTTGCCATCTTACTTTCCTGGCTAAGGTAGATACTGAATTTTTTTTTTTTTTCACAGAGACTCTTTTCTTGTAGTTTTCACTTCTGAGAACAAATAAGCCAAGAGAATTTGACCATTTGACAAAAACAAACATCCTTTTGCCCGCTCCCTTTTTCTGCAGTAGGAATTAGCTGCCATATGTATTCTGAAACCCAGAGTCTGCATGATGAGTACAAATAAAGCAGTTTCATGCCTTTCTTGACCTGAGCCATTTAAGAGCCACTTTGGCTGCCAGGTTCTTGAGAGGTGACTGCACGTTCCTTAGGAGAATCAACCTAACCTTGTTGTTACATTCTGGGTTGTTCTTGGCCAGTATACATTACAAGGCAGCCAAGCGCTTTCTCTGTCGAAGATGGAACACATGACTGGAGATGCTGCTTGAGCAGATGTATGGCATTTATTGTTCCACAACAATAATAGTAATACTATTTTAGAACGCTATGGTGTTGACCTCTTAAGCAGTGAGTTCAAGCTTTTAGATTGTGACTCATATACACATACAATTAAATATATAGAATTGAAACAAAAGTTTCAAAAAACAGTACCCATAGCACATATCTTTGTTGCATTTATTTTATTAAAAAATGCTGATTGGGCCAGATGTGGTAGCAAGAACCTGTAATCCCAGCTACTCTGAAGGCTGGGGTGGGAGGATCACTTGAGCACAGGAGTTTGAGGCTGCAGTGAGCTGTGATTGTGCCACTTCACCCCAGCCTGGGCAACAGGGTGAGACCCCGTCTCTTCAAACAAACAAACAAACAAACAAACCTGGTTGATTTCATGACCCAGTTATGGGTTCTGACTCATATTTTGAAAACCACTATTCTAAAGGAATGCCAAAAACTTGACATTTGTTGTTTCATTTCTTTCCTATGTAATGTATGGGGGTGTGGGGAAGGAATAAATGTGCAAGCATAAAATATCAGTTTATCTTACCTTGATTTGCTTTGATGAGAGATAGCATGGAGAGTGGAAAAGGGAAAACAAGGGGTTACAACATTTGGGTTCTAAGTCTGAACTTTGCTACTTATGAACTGGAACTGGGTCATCTGGTCATGGAACCCCACAGTGCTTTTAAATTGGTAGAAGCTCAAGAAACAATTTTGCATAGCTCACTCAACTTTTAAAACTCTATTAAGGATCTACGTCAAAGTATGATACAGTTAAATAGTATTGAGAGACAGTAGCTTTGGGTTAAAAATGAGGGCTGGAACCAGATGTGTGTAACACACTTATGCCTGGCACAAAGTAATCACCATTTAAGTGTTAGCTATTATTAGTATGCCATAAGTATTCTCTGAGTCTCAGCTTCATTGTTTATAAAGGGGAAACTGATGATGAAAACAAATCTAAGGAAATTTTGCTGTCCTCCTGGGTTCCATTGTTTTAGAGAGAAAAATAAATTTTTCTTTATTTTTGCTGTTTAGAAGTTTACTCTTCCCTAAGTATCACAGAAATAGTTGTTCTTGAGAGTTGAAACTATGTTTGAATTTTGCCTCTGCCTCCTGGTTGGGAATTCTTGCTCAAGTTAGTTAAATGTGGAAATCTCAGCTTCTCACCTGTAAAATGGGGCAGGGGAGGGAGGTAGGAGAGAGTAGGGTGATCACGTCTGTTCTTTCATGTTGTTAAAGGATTAGCAGTAATGTCTTTGACTTGCCTAGCGCAGTGTCTGGCCCTTAATTGCTTCCTGAATTGTGGCAATTATGTGTTATAGAAAGCTGGAAACCAAAACACATTTGAGGAACCAGTTAGGCAAGGGTCTGTTTCAGCACCCTGGCAGTGAGGAACAGTATACAGTTGGGGAAGTCGGGAGGAGTTATTTTACCTAGCTGGCCTGCAGATGTTTTAGAGGGTGTTCTTTGGTAAGTGGACCCACAGCAGAAGGATCGGATGGGGGACTGTGAGCAATTATAAGTAGTTGATGGGGTGAAGGGATACCAGTGATGGGGAGCTCTCAGGGTCATCGTTAGATGCTGGCATCTACCATTGGAAGGTGAACTGTTGGGCCTTTCCTGTGCCCAGGGAGTGTCTCAGTGGCAGGGAGCCAATTCATCCTTCGCGTACCAGCTCCCTTCACCAGATAACTCATTTTCCCATAAGCTATACAAGTATATCTCCTGGGTGAGGCACGAGAGGCGTCTTACAGAAGGAGTTTGGAGAAAAAGGAAACACACGAGTAGGAAAAGGAAGTCAAGAGATCTGTAGGGGACCTGGACTGAGGCAGGTATGGTTCTGCCCACCTTTTTAGTTCTTTAATTCCAGTGGGCTGTTACTTTTCCTTGAGCTGTGGGTCTTTTGAAAGAAACTAACTACCACTAGATGGCATACAGATCCCAGCACTATTCTGCTGTATAAATTATTATTTTAAAAATTATTTTGAAAAGACAGGCCATTAGTGTGTGTTTTTTTAATAAACTAAAATATGATATATATCCTATTTAGCACTTCATTTTAGAAAGGAAAAAATGAAAAATTAAAATTCAAAATCTATTTTGTGGGCTCAGTGTGCTTGTAGTCCAATTTTTGAAGGATGTAATGTTTAATGGGCTTTGTTCGTATGTGGGTGAGGTTTGACTCTCACACATACGCTTCGTTTAATTTGTTGAGAGTTGTAAAATGTAGCTTTATAGTAAATATTTTAAAGACCAGAGTAATTATCATTTTACTTTTCAAGAAATGTGTCTGGTCATTGCTTTGCATTTGTGTTCGTGTGTGTGTGTCTGTGTGTGTGTGTGTGTGTGTGTGTGTGTGTGTGTGTGTGTGTGTGTGTGAGAGAGAGAGAGAGAGGTGTGAAGATAATTGTCATCAAAAGAATGGGATGGGCTAGTCATTGACTGGGAAGAACAGAGTGGAAACCCAGAGAAGGAATGTGACAGAACATCCTACTTAACCCAGGCCCCTAACCGAAAGAAAATTTTCCCTAACCGAAAAGAAAATTTTAGACCAGGCTTTGTGAGGCAGTGGTAATCCCCCTCCCCTGCTACCTCTAAACGTAGCTTTTTTAGACAATCAGCAGCAAACAGCATAGCAGCAGCCAGAAAAAGGTGCCACACAGTACAGTCTGTGCCAACTTATTGTTTGGGAGCATCAGTGATAATAGTTTCATAGTTTTGTTTATAAACTATGACACTAAATTCTTTAGCTTTAGCCACATTGGAGACCGCTAATGAAAATGCATTCATACTAAAGGTTTGTTGACTTGACATAATCATTTGCTGTGAAAGGTACAAACAAGGCCCATTAAAATCTGCCATTGTTTTATGTCTGGGTCCCCTGTGATGGCCAAAAGCAGGCAAATGGAACAAGCCACCCCCTTCTGAAGGGACTATGTGGGTTCCTAGCTTTATGTGCTCTGGTTTATTGATGTAATTACATTATTAGGCAAATGACCGATGCCATTCTCCATCCCACCTCCCACTCCAATTATCAGTATACATATTTAGAGAGTCTTCATGTTGTGTCCTCAGAGCTGCCTGAGAGACTGTGCTGGAGGAGTCCTTTTTTTTTTTAATTTTTATTTTTTGGGATGGAGTCTCACTCTGTGGCCCAGGCTGGAGTGCAGTGGCATGATCTCAGCTCAGTGAAACCTCTGCCTCCCAGATTCCAGTGATTCTCCTGCCTCAGCCTCCTGAGTAGCTGGGACTACAGGTGCCTGCCGCCACAACCGGCTAATTTTTGTATTTTTAGTAGAAACAGGGTTTTACCATGTTAGCTAGGCTGGTCTCGAACTCCTGACTTCAAGTGATCCGCCTGCCTTGGCCTCCCAATGTGCTGGGATTACAGGCGTCAGCCACTGTACCTGGCCATGGACTCCTTATGAAGGAACTTATTTGCTGGGTTGCTAGTCATTGTCCCTTTTCCATCCCAGTGCATTGCCCAGGTTGGGGTGTGATAGCAGGTTTTGAGGAGTCAGGGACCAATACGTAAGGAATCTGGGAAATCTATAATAGTAATGTTTTATTTAAATGTATATTGCCAATAGTATCCTGCCTCCCAGCACCGCCCCTCCCCCCGCCAACCTTTTTAAAAAGACCAAACAGAATACAGTAGTGTGCCACATAATGATGTTTTAGTCAAGGACAGACCCCAATATACAGTGGTCGTCCCATATGATTACATTTTTATTGTATCTTTTTCTATGTTTAGATATACAGATACTTACCATTGTGTTACAGTTGCCTGTAATACTTAGTACAGGAACATGCTGTACAGGTTGGTAGCCTGGAAGCAACAAATTAGACCATACGTAACTTGGTGTGGTACCCTATACCGTCTAGGTTTGTGTAAGTATATTCTATGATGTTCACATAATGATGAAATCACTTAGTACATGCCTTTCTGAGAACGCGTCCGTTATTTAGTGACACATGACTGTATACTAAAACATTACAGTTGTTAAATTATAAAATGATCAAAAACTAATTAAGCATGACAGTAAGTTTCCAATGCAAGAAAACAATTGTGTTTTAATTTAGTTTGTTATTTTAAAAGCTTTTGTCAAATTCTACTTTGTATTACATTTTCCCAAAGTTTCTTTAAAAAGCAAAAACGCGGCCGGAGTGGTGGCTCACACCTGTAATCCCAGCACTTTGGGAAGCCAAGGCAGGCGGATCACGAGGTTAATAGATCAGGACCATCCTGGCCAACATGGTGAAACCCCATCTCTACTAAAAATACAAAAATTAGCTGGGCGTGATGGCACACGCCTGCAGTCCCAGCTACTTGGGAGGCTGAGGCAGGAAAATCGCTTGAACTCTGGAGGTGAAGGTTGCAGTGAGCCAAGACTGCGGCACTGCACTCCAGCCTGGTGACAGAGCGAGACTCCATCTCAAAAAAAAATAAAAAAGCAAAAACACAAGGCTGGGTGTGGTGGCTCATACCTGTAATCCCAGCACTTTGGCAGGCCAGCATCATGGCCATCATGATGAAACCCTATCTCCACTAAAAATACAAAAACTAGCTGGGTGTGGTGGCACACTCTTGTAATCCCAGCTATTTGGGAGGCTGAGGCAGGAGGATGGCTTGAACCCAGGAGGCAGAGTTGGCAGTGAGCCGAGAATGTGCTACTGCACTCCAGCCTGGGCGACAGAGTGAGACTTTGTCTCAATGAAAAAAAAATGTCATTTTAGGCGGGGTGCAGTGGTTCACACCTATAGCCCCAGCACTTTGGGAAGCCAAGGCGGGCAGATCACCTGAGGTTGGGAGTTCAAGACCAGCCTGACAAACATAGAGAAACCCCGTCTCTACTAAAAAATACAAAATTAGCTGGACGTAGTGGTGCAGGCCTGTAATCCCAGCCACTGGGGAAGCTGAGGCAGGAGAATTGCTTGAACTCAGGAGGCGGAGGTTGCCGAAAGCCAAGATCGCCCCATTGCACTCCAGCCTGGGCAACAGGAGTGAAACTCCGTCTCAAAAAAAAAAAAAAGTCATTTTAGACATGTACAAATGCACCCTATAAAAGTAGTGTGCTTGACATGCTTGTACCTTTCATTGGCATATAGGTGGATCTGATGTGTAAGGTAACTTGAGTTCTTCATATTATAACTAAGACTTTGATTTCTACATATCAGTTGATGGGTCATCTTCCTTGTTCCTATCCAGCACCCCCTACCACCACCTCAAGCTATGGAAAAGAAACTGCCCCCTTGTATGGGAGCAAGGTGTTGACATGGAAGTGCACTCTGTATCTGTCTGTCTGTCTGCAGCTGTGGCTGTCAGAACGGTGTCTTGGCCCTTTTCCTATCGGATCTCAGCTGAAGCAAATGAGTACAATGAACAGCAGAAAGGAGGTCATCCTGGGCATCTCTTTCAGTAATGAAAGTCACCAACAGATCTAAATCTAATCGATTCTAATAATAGACCTACATGTATTAAGCCTTGGGTCAATAACTTGATTACCTTATCCTTTTTTTTTTTTTTACAAACGAGTAATATGAGGTTTAGGAGTTTGGGCTACCTGGCTAAAGTACTGCTACTAGTAAATGGAGGCACTAGGATTTGAAATGGCCAAATTTCAAAGCTTATCCTTTTGCCATTATGTTACTGTGCAGTTGCATTTTGCAGGCATTTAACCTGTTTATACTAAACTAAACTTGTAGGCTGCCTTTTTACCCCACCTATACTAAACGACCAGTGGACATCATCAGACCTGAAATAGGGAGTGCACATGGCAAAACCCTGGAAGAAATGTGTAAAGAAAGGATTTTTAGAATTTTCCGGACATTGACAAACAAGTGAAAAGCACACAGACAAGTGGGCAGTGATGACATTCTCAATGTTAGGAAGAAATTAGTTGAAACAAACAGGGAAATATAGACTAAAGAACCGTTAGAGGAACTGTGACTGGCTCGATCACCAAGGCTGTATCTACAATATGAGCCATTTAGAAATTTTGAAGGACAATCTTGACTGTCTACTTTTTACATGTTTATGGGATATAGAACCCCACACTTGTTTCATGGAGACGTTACTTTCTAACAGTCATCATGTACTCCCAGAGTGGAAGAAACTAAGAAACCTTTGTAAAAACCATCTATTTTGGTGTTTTCAAGTTGGTAGAGTTTTGTGAGGTGGAGGTGGGTAGCATAGCAGATACCATTGTGGTTATTTTTTGTCCTGCAGTATACTTTTGATTTTTGGAAAGTTGATTTTAAGTTGTTTTAATTTTTCCCCTATTTATAGGGCTTCCTAAAGAATGAGAAGGACAATGCCCTGCTGTCTGCCATTGAAGAGTCTCGGAAGAGGGTAAGAAAATAAACCAAAATATAGATGTATACTGATGAGGACAAGAGGGCTGGGTTTGGTGGTTCATACCTGTAATCCTAGCACTTTGGGAGGCCAATGCAGGAGGAGCACTTGAGCCCAGGAATTCAAGATCGGCCCAGGAATTCAAGATCGGCCTAGGAATTCAAGATCGGCCTAGGAAACATAGCAAGACACCATCTCTACAAAAAATTAGCTAAGCATGGTGGCACATGCCTGTGGTCCCAGTTACTCGGGTGGCTGTGGGAGAATCCCTTGAGCCTGGGAGGTGGAGGCTGCAGTGAGCTGGAGTCGGGTCACTACACTCCATTCTGGGGGACACAATGAGGAGTAGGATCTTATCTCAAAAACAAAGTAGATGAGGGTAGCAGTGTATACTAGGGGAGTTAGGGAAGTATAGGATTTAGAAGATGGAATCTGGGTCCCATGCTGAGTTCTCTCCTACAGAGAGAGAGTTCTACAGGAACTGTTTTTTGAGAATACCATGCTTATAACTCCATATGTATTTAGTGACTGAAATGCATCTGAGACACTGGACTGGAGAATTAATTATTACATTAATCTTAAAATGGAAAGACCAAAAAACTCTTGGTTTCATTGTTATTGTATAAATGGTATTTTGGTTTCTCCTGAATCAGCAGTTCAGAAAAGCAGCTGTGATCACTGACAGATTTCCTCGGCTTCTTTTCCTTTTATTACACAATATGACCGGACCACCTTTTAGATTAAGAATTTCTCCAAGCTCCTTAAAAAACAACAAAAAACACATAAAACTCGCTCCATGCTTGAAAAGACAGTAAATAAGTTCGCCAGAGAGCAGCCATTGTATGTGCGACAATATTCTGTAACAAACATTCCTGCAAGATACTCGAAGATTGTTTACTAACATGTGAGTTATCTCTATTTATTTCTGACGAGGATCCAAAGATCAAAACCTTTCCATAACATTCCATTGTAGTGAAAGAGATTTTGGGGCCATTGGGGCGTTTTTGGTGAGAGAGAAGAAAGGTTAGTTGTCCTTGGTTCTAGAAGTCCAGCTTTCCCCAGGAAAGAGATTTGCAGGGTACATTTCATTAACTAGCAGTGGTCCTCTCTGCAAAGGGAGTAGGGTTGAAGTGAGACCTCTGTTTTGCTGTTTACTTATTTAATTCTTTTATCAAGTGAAATTTATTTGTGTAGTTCAAAAATAATGAAATGAAAAAATTCTGCTTCTCAGTGTGCTTTATTAAAATACTCTGTGAAGGTGAACATGTCTCAGTAGTACTGAGGTGAAATAGGGCAGCAGGGAGACTTGCCAGCTCCACTTTATAAGGAAATGTTCCAAAGTCATTATTTAAATAACTGATATGTTTAATTATCAAAAGAAAATTCCCAGCCATGTGCAGTGGCTCACACCTGTAATCGCAGCAATTTGGGAGGCTGAGGCAGGTGGATCGCTTGAAGTTAGGAGTTCGAGACCAGCCCGGCCAACGTAGCGAAACCCTGTCTTTAAAAATATACAAATTAGCCAGGTATGGTGATGCATGCCTGTAGTCCAGCTACTCAGGAGGCTGAGGCAGGATAATCGCTTGGACCTGGGAGTAGAGGTTGCAGTGAGTTGAGATCATGCCACTGCACTTCAACCTAGGTGACAGAGTAAGACTGTCTCAAAAAAATAAATAAAATTCCCAAAATTTCATTAATTATATTGTTGGCAATAGTACTTAGTCATAGATATGGAGAAATTCACTTGATTCAGATCTGGAAATATTTTTAAAAGAGCTTTTTTGATTCACATGTTAAGTGAGTTATTCACCAACATTGATTCTCCTGCTGTAAAGAACCAGTTAAATTAAATTAGGATTGTTGAATGCTACCAAGCTTTATTAATCCATTTACCCCACAGAATGTGTTTCTGGAATTGGCAGTCTCTGAACATTGTGCCATACTGAGACTAAATGTGTAGCCAGCCAAAACATTTAGGTGACATACCACAGTGCAAAATGTGTGCATATGTGTTTGTGAGGGAGGCATTCCAGTGTTAGGAGCCAGCCTAGGGGGAGACCTTTGACCTGTCTGGACACCAGGAAACTGCCACTGAGCAAGAATCATTTTCAAACAAAAAGTGAGTAACTTTCTGTTATATTGGTGACAATTTCATGTTTAAATAACTTGCCAGTGTCCTGCTGAAATGCCAAGAAAACAAGCTATAAAACCACAACTGTGTCCTGTCTTTCCCTGTTTGGTACATCCCAGCAAAAACAGAACAACATTATCAGAACATATGCAGTGTTTCTAAAAGCCAGCAACAGTGCAGTAATAAATGAGTGTGAAGTCAAAGCATATTGCCCTCTTCCCTTCATGAAAATGGGGTTCAAATGCTCCCACCTGTTCTTAATTCAGCTGCCCAATTCTCTCCATGCCTTTTTTTCTTAACTGTGTTCAAAGAGAAATATTTTCCACACCATAACAATAACTTGAAAGATTCAGATTTAATTTATAATAGTTTCTCCACTGTTTTGTCACTTCCTGTGGTTTGTTCTGCCTTCCTTTTAATTTTTATATCTCTCCACATCCTTCCAGTTTATCCTTTTTCTTTTCCCCTGGGTTTCTTTTCTTTTTGTCCCTGCCTCCACCTCACCTTAGACTCTCACTGCCCTCCTCTTAGTTGTTAGGTAAACAGTTCTGTTGATTCTCTCTCATTAGTTCCTCTAGTTAGCCTTCTTCCTTGCACTTAATTCAATGGTTCAGATGTGGACATAAATGGAATAGGTTAGAATGGGACAGATGGGTGGCTGATCATCCCTGATTAGCCCACAGATTGAATGTTCCATTACTGCTAATGTAATTAAGATAAGCTGGGGGTGATGCAATCAAGGAAAGAGCATTTTTTTTATTGGGCCATTTATTTATTTATTTATTTATTTTGAGGTAGGGTCTTGCTCTGTCACTCGAGCTGGAGTGCAGTGGTGCAATCTTGGCTCACTGCAACTGCCATCTCCAGGGTTCAAGTGATTCTCCTGCCTCAGTCTCCCTAGTAGCTGGGTTTACAGGCACCCACCACTATGCCTGGCTAATGTTTGTATTTTTAGTAGAGACAGGGTTTCACCATGTTGGCCAGGCTGGTCTCGAACTCATGACCTCGAGCGATTTGCCCTCCTGGGCCATTTATTTTTATTTGAAGCTCCTTATCAAACTAATGGTAAATAGAACCACAGCACTGTTCTTTCAGGTTGTGAGACTGTTTCTAAGTTAGTAGCCCGGCATACTTTCAGATATATTTGAGGATTTACACCCTGAAAGCTGATAGTTTTCAAAGTACTAAGCAGAAGTTCTTGGCACACAGGCAGGCAACCTAATTAACAGAGAATGATTAATTCCCAGTGTCATCATTCTGACCCTTAACTGACGCTGGAAGTCTGCCTCCACTGTTCTCTTCAGCAGTTTCTGTGGGTGGTGTATTGTCTGTTTTCTTTCATTGCCTTTACTACTCTGCCACTCTTTAGCCAGAGGTCTTGTCTTTAAGAAAAAAGAGTTGCTGCATTTTGTGATGTGCTCCCTTCATATTGTAGCTCGGTAGGCTGTCTAATGTATCAGCCTTCCCCAGCCTCCTTATTTCGACCCTGCTGGATCTTCATGCCACCTAGCCCTCCATTTTACCTTGCTGGGAGAAGCTAGAGGCTGAGGAAGCAGCTGGTTTGACCACTACATAAGAAAGTTTTAGATAAAATTGTGGCTCCCACATCTGCATTCTTTCTGGACAGCTTCTAAGAAAATTATCTCTTCCCCTCCATCCCACCTTTATGTTCCATCATATTTCTCTTGATTCAAAATGCATAACTTTGATGTTTAAGTTTACTGATGTGAGCAAGAAGCAAAGGTTTTTCTCTGGGTATTTTTCAACGCAGGCTGACTGACTAGAATGGTCCATTCTGCCTGACTCTCAATGAAAAGAAAAAAAAACAGTTGGAAGACTGTTTTTAAAATTTGTGATTGTCATTTCTCCTGTGTCTGCAGAATATTTATTAGAAAAGAGTCCAGCAATGCACCAACCTTCTTCCTAATAATGTATGTGTGTGTGTGTGTGTGTGTGTGTGTGTGTATGTGTGTCTATGTCTGATGTCCTTTCTTCACATTTTAATAAATATTGGTCTAAAACAAAATGTCTCATTTGTAGGAAGAGTATATGTATGTCATATTTCTAACAGTTCCCCAAAGCTCATACATATCAATATTATCAGTATAAGTTATCTGTGTTGCCAATAATAAAGCAGGCATTGCTAATACTCATTCCCTTAGTGCTGCCTAATTAGATGCCAATCGGATTGTAAATGAAATGGCTTTTTTAAAAGGCTTAAGCTGATGGGAAACCTGGTCTGCTAATTGAAGAATAATAGACTGAGAATGGTCATAATTCAGTATTTCTCTGTGTTGTTTTAATTCAGATTTTTTTTTTTTTTTTTGGTCATCTTCCTTCTTCGCTCTCCCACTCCCTCACCTCAGACTCCTTTTTCTTTTTTCATTTTCCTTTTGAATGCTGTCAAAACAGCTACCTGCAGCTTCCAGTAGACAGAGGCTTTTCAGTATCTTTGAGTAGACTGGTAGGCAGTTTAATCCCAGAAGGCTGTTTTTCTTTTCCTGGATTGCTTCCTCCTATGAAAATATTAGTGTTTCTTTAAAAAATAAAATAAAATCACTGGGTCTGAGCGCAGTAGCTCATGCCTGTAATCCCAGCACTTTGGGAGGCCAAGGTAGTCGGATCACTTGAGGTCAGGAGTTCAAGACCAGCCTGGCCAACATGGTGAGACCCTGTCTCTACTAAAAGTATTAATACAAAAGCTAGCCAGGTGTGGTGGCACACGCTTGTAATCCCACCTACTTGCGAGGCTGAGGTGGGAAGATGGCATGAACCCAGAAGGTGGAGTTTGCAGTGAGCTGAGATCGTGCCACTGCACTCCAGCCTGGGCAACAGAAAAATATAGGAATAATAATAAAACACTGGGAGAAGCTTTTGCTTTTTCTTATCTTAAATGTTTATTATATCTTAAGATACTATTGATTTCATAATCTACCATTTTACATGCTACAAGGAGAAAACACTGCTATGACGTCATCTAATTTCAGAGCTTTTGTAAAGACGTTTATATCAATAAGCACGTGGAAAGGTGCTCAACATCAGTAGTCGTTAGGGAAACACAAAACCACGAGACACCTCCTTATAACCATTAAGATGGTCACAAGCAAAAACATAGACCATCTTCAGTGTATAGTTCAGTGGTGTTAAGTACATTCACATTGTGGTGCAACCATCACCACCATCTCTTAGCAGCTTGTGGCAACCACCACTCTACTTTCTGTTTCTCTGAATTTGACTACTCTAGCTACCCCACATAAATGGAATCATACAGTATTTGTCTTTTTGTGAGTGAAATAAGACAGAGACAATCAGCATAATGTCATTAAGAGTTGTAGCAAGTGTCAGAATCTCCTTTCTTTTTAAGCTGAAAAATTCCATTATATGTATATACCACATTTTGTTTATCGATTCATTCACTGATGGACACCTCAGTTGCTTCCACTTCATGGCTTTTGTGAATAATGCTATAAACGTGGGTGTACAAATATCAGTGTTTTCAGTTCTTCTGGGTATATACTCAGAAGTAGAACTGTATGATAATTTTACTTTTAATTTTCTGAGGAACCTCCATACTATTTCCACAGAGGCTATACCATTTCACATTCCTACCTGCAGTGCACAAGGGTTTCAATTTCTGTATATCCTCACCAACACTTAATACATTGTTTTCTGGCCACACATGGTGGCTCATGCCTGTAATCCCAGAACTTTGGGAGACTGAGGCAGGCAGATCACTTGAGTTCAGGAGTTCAGGACCAGCCTGGCCAACACGGTGAAACCTCATCTCTACTAAAAATCCAAAAATTAGCCAGGTGTGGTGGCGGGCACCTGTAATCCCAGCTACTTGGGAGGCTGAGGCAGGAGAATCGCTTTAACCTGGGAGGCGGAAGTTGCAGTGAGCCAAGACCGCACCATTGCACTCCAGCCTGGGCAACAAGAGCAAAACTCCATCTCAAAAAAAAAAAAAGAAAAGATTTACACGAATTTTACCAAGGTTCTATTAAAATGTCTTAAAATAAGTGAAATAGGATATGTTGCAAACAGTTGTCGGTAAGTTTTGTTTTTTGTTGGGTTGGTTTTGTTTTATTTTATTTATTTATTTTTATTTTTTGGAGACAAGGTCTTGCTCTGTCGCCTAGGCTGGAGTGCAGTGTTACAATCACAGCTCACTGCAGCCTCAACTTCCTGGGCTCAAGTGACCCTCCCACCCCAGCCTCCCAAGTAGCTGGGACTCAGGTGCACACTACCATGCCCAGCTAATTTTTTGTAGAGTTGGAGTTTTACTATGTTGCCTAGGCTGGTCTCGAACACATGGCTCAAGCAATCAGCCTTCCTTGGCTTCGCAAAATGCTGGGATTACAGGTGTGAACCACCACACCCAGCCAGTAAATTCTTCAAAGATAATTTTTAAAGTAGGTTGCTTTTTCTCTACCTATGGAGAAGTGATATGTGTGGACAGCTTTATATTTCTCTTGGGCTCTAAAGAAACCACATTTGCCAGGTGTGGTGGCTCACACCTCTAATCCAAGCACTTTGGGAGGCCAAGGTGGGTGGATCGTGAGGTCAGGAGTTCGAGACAAGCCTGGCCAATATGGTGAAACCCCATCTGCACTAAAAATACAAAAATGAGCCGGACTTGGTGGCAGGTGCCTGTAATCCCAGCTACTCGAGATGCTGAGGCAGAAGAATCACTTGAACCTGGGAGGTGGGGATTGCAGTGAGCCGACATCAAGCCACTGCACTCCAGCCTGGGTGATAGGGTGAGACTTCATCTAAAAAAAAAAGAAACCATATTTTTTGTTGTTGTTTTCCTGAGCGTCACTGTTCTCTGTTCCTTTCTGACAGACCTTTGGCATGGCTGAGGAGTACCACCGAGAGTCAATGTTGGTTGAATGGGAGCAAGTGAAACAGCGAATTCTGCACACACTGCTGGCGTCAGGAGAAGATGCCCTTGACTTTACTCAAGAAAGCGAGGTAGCTTGAATCCAAAAGATAAACTATTCTTAATAAAAACGTAAAGTCAAAGAATGCTTGTCTACTTGACTAGTATTTTTGCACAGTTGATCACTGTCTTCCCCTTGAAACACTTTCTTTACTTAGCTTCCAGGATGCCATATTTGCCTGGACTTTCTCCAGCATGTCTGTCTGCTTCTGCTCAGTCTCTTTTGCTGAGCTTTCCTTAAATTCCCTGACCTCTATAGGTTTGAGTGTCCCAGGACTCAGTCCTTGACCTCTTTAGTTTCTCTCTCAATCATTGTCCTGTGATTTCATCTAGGCTTGGGGCTTTAAATACCTACCATCTTTATGTCAAAGAGTTTCAGATTTATGCCTACAGCCTTGAACCTTAGACTCGTTTATCTAGTTGCCTTCTTGGCTCTGCTTGTAGGTCTTATTGCCATCTCAAGCTAAATATGTCCAGAATTGAGTCATGATAGCAGCTCCCTCCATACCCCCCTTTTCTTCTCACAGAGTTCCCTGTCTTTATAAATGGCAATTCCAGTTTTTCACTTGCTCAGATCAGAAACCTCAGGTTCAGTTTTGTCTTCTCTCCATCTTTCCCATCTCACACCCGGTCTCTTTCACATATTGACAAATTCAGTTAACCCTACCTTAAAATATACCCAGAATCCAACTTCTCACTACCTCCACTTTTAACACTCTGATACAAATGACTATCATCTCTTGCTTGGATTATTCAACTGGCCTCCTAACTGGTTGTTTTTATTGCCATATAACAGATTACTCCAAACCTTGTTTGTTGAGAACAAGTGTGTAGCTTATTACTTGATACTTCTGGCTCAGGGTCTCTAGGCGCAATCAGGGTATTGGCTGAGGCTGCACTCATCTCAAGGCTAGATGCAAGGAGCATCTACTCACAAGGTCATTCATATGGTTGTTGTTGGCAAACTTTAGGTCCTCTCTGGCTCTTGGCTGCAGACATCAGTTTCTTTTCAAATGGGTCTCTGTATTGTGCTACTCACAGCATGATAGCTTGCTTCCCTTAGAACACGAGGAAGGGGTCCAAGGGAGAGCTAAAGAGCCCCCAAGACAGAAACCACCATCCTTCCATGTCTTAAAAGTACTATCCCATCACCTCTGTTGGTTAGAAGTAGGTCACTAAATCTAGTCTACACTCCTACAAGGGCTGGACTACCAGGAGGTGGGAGTTATTGGGGCCATCTTAGAGGCTGCTGACCACTCTTATTCTTACTGCTTTTGCTGTTGTACCCTGCTACAGTTTCTTCTCAACACAGCAGCCAGAACACTACTGTTAAAGGACAGGTTAGATTGTATTACTTCTCTGCTCAGCGCCCTTCAGTGCCACTCATCTCACATGGAATGAAAACCAGTCTTCACTTTGACCTGTGAGTCCCTACATGACCTGGTCTTGTTGCCTCTCCAAGTTCATCTTACGTTGCTTTCCCCATTGCTCTTGCTGCACCAGCCGAACAGGCTTCTTACAGGTTCCTTGAGCAAACCTGGCAGGCCTGCTTCTGCCTCCGGTCCTCTGTGTTTCCTGTTGCCTCTGCCTGGAATGCTCTTCCCCCAAAGGACTGCATGGCAGTCTCTCTCACTTCCTTCATATGTTTACCCAGTGCCATCTCAGTGAGACCCTCCAAGACCCTGAAATCCAAACCAACCCCTTCTTATTCAACACTTCCCAAATCCCCTTTTCTTGCTGTATTTTTTCTTTGTGGCACATCTTCCTATGTGTCATAGTATGTTTTATGTTTTTATATTCTGTGTTGTCTCTTTCTCCCAGTAGAATATAAGCTTTTTGAAGATAAGGATCTTTGTTTGTTTCATTTGTTCCTTGATCTCCAGTGCCTGGAAGAATCTCTGGAACATTGTAGATGCTCAGGAAATACTTGTTGAGTGAATCATTTGGCCATAGCTAATTTCATGCTAACTGAAGTATTAGGGATATGTTGAGACAGTGTGATTTTAGAATGGGTATGTTACGTAGCCCTTTTCTTAATTGCCAGTGTTAATTGACTGGCAGTAGTGCTAAGTTGAGATTTTTTCCCCTCTTTTTAAAAGTTAATTTAAAAATATAGGCAGTGTGGTTGTATGATTCAAATATTAAAACACCTTGTCCCCAAATACCCTATTCTCTTCTCTCTTTGTCTTCCCTGTAGGTAATCACTATTCGTACTTTCTTGTGTCAATCAGCAAAGTGTCTTTATACAAGTATACGAGACTGTATATTATCCCTATTCCTTCTTACACAAATGTTAGCTTACTGCATGCTCTGTTCTACATTTTTTTCTTTTTTCCCCTTAATGTATCCCAGAGATCTTTCCTGAGAGAGATTTTGGGGCTACATCCAAGAGCAGCAAAAAAAGTGTCTCCCTTGATCTGTGATTTTTGCCCTTTTGCCAGAGGGAGCCATGGCTTGCCACACATTTACCAATTGGTGTTGAGAGAGGACAGCCGCCCTGGGCTTTTTTCTAGCTTTTCCAAATCAGCAGTGACTAGTTCTGAGGCTTTATCCAAGTTATTTAATTAACCCTGCAGACTTTCAGGGTCTTTACTGATTGAAATGAGATTATTGGGGAAGATTAGTGATAATGTAAAGCACCTGACTCATAATAGCCATTCTCTATTGTCTTTTAAAAATTAGTTTCATGTAATTTAAGATGAAGATTTAAAATTATGTTACAAAAATTACAGTGCTAGACACTTAGATAATATCATCAGTGCTTCTGATAAATCTTTTTCCCCAGAAGTTGTTTCATGAATAGCTAAGATTCTCTTTGCACACTGAGATAAGAAAACCGAGACTCAGAGAGACACATAATATGCTGGTGAGGCTGGGAGCAGTGGCTCACGCCTGTAATCCCAGCACTTTGGAAGGTCAGCGTGGGTGGGTCACTAGGTCAGGGGTTAGAGACCAGCCTGGCCAACGTGGTGAAACCCCGCCTCTACTAAAAATCCAAAAAATTAGCTGGGCGTGGTGGCGCATGCCTGTAATTCCAGCTACTCAGGAGGCTGAGGCAGGAGAATCGCTTGAACCCGGAAGGAGGAAGTTGCAGTGAGCCGAGACTGCGCCATTGCACTCCAGCCTGGGTGACAGAGCAAGACTCCATCTCAAAAAAAATATATGTATATATGCTGGTGAGACTCAGGATGGTTGGTTTCTGGACTCCTACTCTATTGAAGTCTTGGTCAAGGATAGGTAGGTTGGCAAAGAGTAACTGCACATCCTACCTCTATTCCTAGTTTGTTGCTGATTTAAACACCGGGGTTTTTGGTTTTGCTTTGTTTGTCTGTTTGTTAAACTAGCCCCCAGATCTATCAATGCCAAAGTTATTGTCTTGGGAAATTGCTCATTAAGGACCCTGTCCCATATTTCTTAGAGATTTCAGTCTGAAATCAGAGTCTTTGGAAACGACGAACAAATGTATAATATCCTTGGTCAGCCTAATATTTCTTTCTCAATTCTTTGTGAATCTGGGCAAATAACTAGAACAGCTCATGGATTTATAAACTTCATTTTTAAAAATGGTGTTAATAGGTTGTATTCTGTATTGGGATTTGGAAGTAATTATAAATTGATAATGAGATGTTCTTTCTTGATTGCTCTTCTCTTAAAAATAGAATAGTCTGTTCAGTAGACTCTTCTTATTTGACCTCAAGTCCCCTTGGAAGGGAGTTCTCTATGCTTTTGCTATTCTCTGTGTGACACCTGGCAGAGTGGATAGTTTGTAAATGTTGGCAAGTGATGCAAACAGGTCTTTCTTCAGATTATCCAAGGAATTGCCCTTTTCTGAAATCTTACAGATTTTGTTGTTTGAACTTTTTTCCTGATATATAACATGTATGGAAAAGTGCACAAATCGTAATTATACAACTCAGGCTGAGTGCAATGGCTCATGTCTCTAATTCCAGCATTTTGAGAGGCTAAGGCTGGAGGATCACTTGAGACCAGGAGTTTGAAACCAGTTTGGGCAACAAAATGGGACCCCATTTCTACAAAAGAATTTTTTTAATTAGCTGGGCGTGGTCACACGCTTCTGTAGTCTGAGCTACTCAGGATGTTCAGGTGGGAAGATCGCTTGAGCCCAGAAGGTTGAGAGTGCAGAGAGCTGTGATCGTACCACTATACTCCAGCCTGTACATCCAGCCCTGTATACAGTGAGGCCCTAACTCAAAAAATAAAAAATTTTTGAAAAGTGTACAACTCAATGAATTATCACAAATGGAACACACCTAGCTAAGGAAACAGAACATTACCAGCACCCCAGCAGTCCTCTTTGGGGTCCTTTCTGGTCACCACCCCCTACCAACAAGAGAAACCTTTGTCTTGACTTCCAGTATCATAAATTAATTTTGCCTGTTTTTGAACTTTATGTAAACGGAGTCATACAATATCTACTCTTGTTTCTGGCTGCTTTTATGTAACCTTTTGTATATTGCATGTACTTTTAAGCCATTCATTCTCATGGCTGAGCAGTATAACTGCAATTTGTTTATCCATTCTGGTATTGATGAACATTTGAGTAGTTTTCAGTTCTTTTATAAATAGTTCTATTGTGAGTGTTTTTGTGTGTTTTGGTGAGCACATCTCTGTTGGGTACACCTGACAGGGGAATTGCTGAGCCAAACGGTATGCATGTGTTCAGCAGCCAAATGTTTTCCAAAATGGTTTGGCGTACCCTTCCACCAGCAGTATGTGAGAATTCCGTTTGTTCTATATCCTTGCCACACTTGACGTTATCTCTCTTTTTAAATTTAATCATTCCAGTGTGTACGTGGAACCTTGTGTTTTTATAGCCCTTTTACATATAATTTCCTTCAAAATGATGGAAAGGTGATATCTTCACATGGACAGACATTTTGTCTACCCTCTTTATAAGAGACTACACAATATAAAAGGCATAAGACAGGTTTTGATGTTTAGCAGGCTTTGGGTCCCCAAGCCTGGGCTTCCTTGTTATGAAATGCCTTTTTAAAAAAAAAAAAAAAAAAAAAAAACAGAGTCTCATTCTGTTGCCCAGGTCACCTGAGTAGCTGGGATTACACATACGTGCCACCATGCCTAGTTAATTTTTGTATTTTTAGTAGAGACGGGGCTTTACTGTGTTGGCCAGGCTGATCTCGAACTCCTGACCTCAAGTGATCTGCCCTCTTCAGCCTCCCAGAGTGCTGGGATTACAGGGGTGAGCCACCGTGTCTGACCATGAAATGCCTTTCTTGAAAAACTGTTGTTGTAAAGAATGTAGAATATGTAGAGTGCCCGGCCCAGTGCTTAGCACAGCGCACACGCTCAGCACATCCTAGCGTTCTCTGTATGATTGTTGGTTTGGTAAGATACACATTTTTACTTTACTCATTCTAATATAGATCAATCCCTTTTTAAGTGTTTTCCTTGATTTATAAAGTATTGCTGGGAATGAAAAAAATCTTTGCATATAAATAGAGGACATAATTAAAGGAGTATGATGATATCTAAAACGTTCTTTTCCAGATACATTATTATTGTCAGGAATAAGGTCGTTGGAATACAGTCATTAGTTGAAAAGGAAGCTTCACATCATTTGGAGCTGACTGACCTTAACACTTGAAGGAAAATGTCCAGTATTTGTATATAAATGACTCTATTTACATAAAGTTCAAAAACAGGCAAAATTAATTTATGATACTAGAAGTATCATATATATATAAATATCCAAGTATAAAGAGAGGCACAAAGTTGTTGTTTTTTTTAAAGTAAAAAATGGACTAGGATATGGTGATTTCTGAGACATGTTTTTTCCCATTCCTTCCAGTAACAGGAGTTTCCCCCAGTTCCTTCAGAGGAGACATTGGTAATATCTGTTCTTAGCAAGTTTTTATAAAGGAAATGATGCTTCAGTAGCATATAGTCAATTTGGGAAATTAATTTCCTTAGGATGTCATTGGAAGAAAAGGGTATACTTTTTAGAGGAAAGTAGGAATTGAAAGATTGTTACTAACTCTTTAAGTTATGGTATGAATAAAAATGTTGTGCTTTGAAGCAAAAATGAGACCCCTGGCTACGAATCCTGAAGTCCCAGTTTTTGCATCTACTCAGTGTGGGGAAGAACTTCCCTGTTGAGGCTTGCATGACAGCATGAGGGATTTGAGCAGTTTGGGGAGTCTATGATGTGTATTAGCCAACTTTTAAAACAACATTTAAAGGTGAATTTAACCTGAGTGTAGTCTAGTGGCTGCTTTGTGGTATTAGACATAATCAGTGGGTAATCTCTTAATGTTTTGTCTGGGAAATGACTCAGCAAGAAATAGGCTCACTAGAGAAGCTGAACTGTGGCTTAATAAGTATAGATAATGATGGTAACATTCCACACTATGATATGTGAACAGTATATGTTGATCATAGTCTCTAATTTTGATAACTGTCTTAATATATATTCCATCACTTTCCAGTCATGCATCCTTTTTACATCCCATCTCTCAAATCAGGATATGTCTTAAATTCAATAGTATGTCATTAACAGTGTTTTAAAATTTCTTAGTGATAGGTAAAATAACATTGTTTTACAATAGATGGAATATTATATTAAATGAAATACAGTAGAATATGGGCTAACAATTTGAAAACTGCAAACCATAGGATTCTGAGCTGTATTTTGTGGCTCCCTGGCAGTTTCCTTGGGGATGGACCCAGTTCACCCGTTAGGGGTTTGAGTAGGAGTTCAGGTATAGAAAGTGCTCTGCTGCTCTTTCAAAAAGACTTTTTAAAAACCTCATCTCAGCAGGCCTTTCATTTTACTATCATGATATATCATACACGAACTTTCTGCTCTTGTGCACTCTTCTGACAGTAGAGGAACGTAGACCTACTCTGCTGCTTTCCCCCATCCCATACCCAAACACAACTGTCAGTGGTACACACTCTTCCAGTTTCTCCCAGGTGCTTACATGCACATTTGATACTTGATTTATTACCAATCACAAATAGTATCATTTTATATATTAGGTCCTATAATTTCACGTTTTTTAACGTATTTTCAACTTCTTCTAGATTAGTATACATAGATGTGTGTCGTTCTTTAATAGTTCTAATAGTGTTCCATCCTATGAATGCCACAAGTATTCTTCTCATTTTATCCACGGTCACACAGTCATTAGCTGGGTTAATAAGATCACACAGTTATTAGCTGGGTTGCATTTAGGACCCCAGTCCTCTTGTTCTTGGTTGGTGTTTTTTCCTAGTAGTACTGGACTTTTGCATACAGATAAATCTAACTATGGTAAATTAATCACTGTGGTTCCATTTTGCTTACATAAAGCCAGAACATTTCACTTAAAAATTAAATTTTCCTTCTGCAGTATCATCATATTTTCTTACTACCCTGTACTTATTTTGCTAGGAATGCTAGTTGCATTACTTTTTTTTCTTTTTTTTCACCCACCTTTGAGATGGGGTCTCTTTCATCCAGCTTGGAGTGTGGTGGCGCAGTCTCAGCTCACTGCAACCTCTGCCTCCCAGACTCAAGCAATCCTCTCACCTCAGCCACCCAAGTATTGTAGCTGGGACTACAGGTACGCTTTGCCCTACCCAGCTAGTTTTTGGTTTTGGTTTTGGTTTTTGTATAGATGGGGTTTCGCCATGTCAACCAGGCTGGTCTTGAACTCCTGGACTCAAGCAATCCACCCACCTTGGCCTCCCAAAGTGCATGCGCCACCACGCCTGGCCTGCATTTTTTTTTTTTTTCTAACTAAAATGTGCTTTCCTTGGGAAAAGAGTTTTATGCATCCCTGGATATACTTTGTACAATAGTAAGTGTTTAATAAAAGTTTGCCGTTCCCTCCTGCCACTTTCTATCCCCGTCCTGTCCTGGAGTGGCTGTCTTGGGAACACCGTCTACTCTGACAAGACCTTTCTCAGTTTGTGCTCCCAGAGCCTACTGTTTTTCCACATATCTATCTCCAGACTCCTGGGTGAGCTGCTTGTTTTCTTCTAAAGTAAGAAACCCTGTCGTCTTCCCTGCTCTTTCGATCTCTGGCTCCTTGCTCCTGTCGTCTTGTCCTGTTGTCCTTGCTATGGCTCTGCCCCAGTGCAGAGAACCCCAGAGATTGGTGGCTTTCCCAGCCCTCAGGCAGTCCTTGGCTGTGGAATTCCAGCTAAACATTTGCTGGTTCCTCTGCTCAGGAATGTGCATATACACATCCTCTTGTGGAGAATTGACTTTATGTGTGGCGAAATAGTGGCTTGGTCAAGGGCAACTGAAGGATGGGTACCTTTGAAAACAAGAGCATTAGGGAAAATTAATTTAAATGGAAATTTGAAAGCTGAAACCCAACTACTTTTTAAATGGATAATTTTTAAAATTAGGTTTTTAGCACTGGAAAATATTTCTCAAGGCTGTTTATGTATATTTAGCTGCAACAACTGTGTCCTTGCAAAAATGCTTTGGTATGGTTCTTTTCATTTTCTTGTTTATTCTCCTTGACTAGGTTACTGGAATTAACAGGTTTAGTGCTGTGTCCTGTAAAAAGACTATGGAATCTTCAGCTTTTTAGTAACTCGGTTCTAGAAAGATGGCTGTCTTAGAGAACAGTCCTTAGTACAGTGTTAATGGAAAGACTGAATGAGTCTGGAAGTATAAAATGCCCTAGCTGGGGGGCTTCCATCAAACAAGTAATGTGTTCATTGTAGAAAAATGAAATGAGGCTTTCAGCCTGCACAAAGTAAAATACTTTAGGTCATATTTCTCAGGTGTCCATATCTGTTGTTGTTCAGCGTAGGATTTGTTCTTGTGTTTATTGTGGTGGTTTATTTTTGTTTATAAAGTGAGAACAGCTAGCGTTTACTGACCATGTGTTGGGCACTGTATTGAAGTCTTCCACTTATTCCTCACAGCAGTGCGGTGAGGTAGGTATTAATACTATTTTTCCCCCCGTTTAATCTTCATCCCAGTCCTGTGTGGTGGATACCATTACCACCCCCACTTTACAGCTAAAGAAACTGAGGCTTAAAGGAAGCAATGTGCTCAAGGTCACATTGTTATAAGTAGTGGATCCAGGATTTCCAACTACTACTACTACTACTCTCTACTATTCTGTGATGACTGTTCTTAAAGTTGCCCTAGGCTGCCCTGGCAGGCAGGATAGAGCAATGGCAAAGTGTACAGAGTGTGGTACCAGACTGTGGATTCAAGCCACAGCTCCACTGCTTCCTACTGAAGTGAACTTGGGCAAATTGCTTCACCTCTCTGTGTACCTTTGTGTCTTCATCTGTAAGATGGATAAATAAAAGTACCTATATAAGATTGTGGAGTTAATAATACGTAAATTGAAACAGTGCTTGGCACATAGTAAGTGCTCATTAATAGCTGTTGTTATTATTGTAGCCCGGTGGTTTTTTTTTACCCGTGGTTTTTTAAATTAAATCTGTGTTTCAGGTAGGAACGCTTTCAGCTGTGAGTAGTGGAAAACTTGAGCTTTCATAGCTTGAATAGAGGTGTATATTTCCCACCTACTGAGATGCCTGCAGGTGTGGAGAGTGTTGATGTTAATTCAGTTGTTCTACAGTGTCGTCAGGAACCCAACACCTTTCTGTCCTGGTACACTCTCATCTGTAGCACATCCACCTACTTTAGGTTCACAAGATGGCTGCAGTAGCTCTAGACATTACATTTACATTCAAGGCAGAAAGAAGGGGAGAGAGTTGAAAAGCCGTGACAGGCTCTCCACCTCAACCCTCCAGTCAGTAAAAGCAGAACCTGTCCCCAAATGTACTAGCAGGCTTGTATTTTCATCTCACTGGCTAAAACTAGGATGTGCCATTCCTTGCTGTAGTAGAGTTGGAAGAAGGTATATTCAATGGTATATATATTGAAAGGGTATATTCAATGGTATATATATTGAAAGGGTATAGGGATCAGCACATGAGGACCTGTTGTTAAATTTTCAAGGAATTTGCAGTCTAGTTGATATCACCTGTGCTTGAAATCTGCGATGTTGGGAGAATTTAAACCACAGAAACCAGCAAATGCTACCCATCGTCCCTTTTCCCAAGAGCTAGCTGTTAAAAAACACTTAACAGCACACTATTGGGTATATTTATTAGGTTGGCACAAAAGTGATTCCGGGTTTTGCCATTGCCAATGGCAAAATTTGTGCCAACCTAATAACTCTAAATGTTAGCTTGAAGTGTGGCAGAGAGTAAAGGTGTGAGATGTAGGAATTAGGAAGGGTCATTGGGCCAGCCAGCAGCATCTACCAAGATCAGTGAACATTTTAAGCTCTTTTAATACCAGTGATAGCCGGAGATCAGAGCTGAGGGGACCTCTCAAGATCATCTAGGATAGCCCCTTCATTTGACTAATGGAAATCTGAGGAGGTACTTTGCTCCAGACCCCAAAGCTGGGGAGTGAAGTGGCCCTCTTGGAACCCAGGTGTCCTTGACAATCCAGTGTTCATTCTCCAGAACTGAGGGCTTCAAGCTGCCTTTCTGATACCTGCCCTCCTCTCTCTCCCCTACTCCTGGTGCATGCCCACTCTGCTCTTCCTTTTACCAGCTTCACAGTGCTGGGAAGCTTGACTATTTATGTTCCATTGGTTCACAGAAAGCCTAGTTTAAACTGATTTACTTTAGATTTTAGTGTATAGAACATTGGGCTTTTTTTAAATGAGATAAGCTTAAAGAATTTGATCTCTGCTGTGCTACAATATAAACTAATGAGTGGAAACTTAAGAATTTACCTAATACAGAAGGCATAATTTACCTAATACAGAAGACATAAGCTTAGCTAAAGATGAATATTCTTTCTTTAAAAAGACGGAAACTTTTTTCATACACAGTCATGCACTGCGTATGTGGTGGTGGCTGGCCTCATAAGATTATACCATGTTTTTATTTGCCTTTTCTATATTTAGTTATGTTTAAATATATACATATGGCCAGGTACAGTGGCTAACATCTATAATCCCAGCACTTTCGGAGGCCAAGGCAGGTGGATCATCTGAGGTCGGAGGTTTGAGACCAGCCTGACCAACGTGGAGAAACCCCATCTCTACTAAAAATACAAAATTAGCCAGGCATGGTGGCACATGCCTGTAATCCCAGCTACTCAGGAGGCTGAGGCAGAAGAATCACTTGAACTTGGGAGGTGGAGGTTGTGGTGAGCCAAGATCTCACTATTGCACTCCAGCCTGGGCAAGAAGAGCAAAACTCCATCTCAAATATATCTACATATACATACACA